>CANYCX010686790.1:0-17426 GCA_948193385.1 Breynia disticha f. nivosa
AGCTCAATAAAGATAACCTTAACAACCATACGTAAAACTGAACTTAGGTTTTAAATTTCCATTCACGTCACTTTGCATACCCTTACTTAAAACTCCATTTTAAGGTTCCAAAACTGTATGTAAACCCTAGAATTCGATACCGATGTTACTACACATCCATATCTATCAATCAAGCATAATTTCACTCAATTCCGACCTAAATTCATTGAGAAAATCACATTTACACATTACTCAATCACAGAAATGGGATTCATATATTCAAATCATAAAAACTCACCAATTCATGATCTCCACTCGTTCCAACTTCTTCCGATCACCAAATTTCAATGAATACTAGGTTTGGTTGTAGTTTTAGATCTCATCTCGATGCTTTGGAAGGAATTTCGTGGGTTTTGGAACAAAATGAAGACCTATGCTTATGTTTCCATTTATATATAATTCGGTTGGACTGTTTTGCCCCCGACTCCACCCGGTGTTCTCTTTTTCATTTTCTCTCTCTCGGTTTAATCTAATAGTACCCGATTTTAATTCGTAATATATTCTACACTCTTCCACCAATACTTATTATTAATTTTTCTTGCAAAAAATTTCCTCGTAAATCTTATAAATATTCACAAAAAGGTTCAAAATTTCCTAAATCGGAGGCGTTACACTAAGCCTGAGGTTTATTGGCCCTTATGAAATTGTGAAACGGGTCTGACCTTTAACTTACCAGCTTAGATTACCTGATGAACTTTTAAGATTACCCGACGTGTTTCATGTGAGTATGCTGAGGTGGTATAGGTCAGATCCCAGCCACGTGATTAAGGTACCTAAAGTAGAGATATCAGAGGATATGACTTATAAGGAGGAACTAGTGGAAATCCTGTATTGGATGGTTCGTAAGTTGAGGAACAAGGAAATTTCGATGGTAAAGGTGAAATGGAGTTCCATTCCCCAAAAGAGGCCACTTGGGAGGTAGAAGGGGAGATGCACAGATGTTATCCTCACTTATTTCCTGATTCATGTATGATTTCAAATTTTGAGGACGAAATTTTCTTAAGGGGGTAGAATTGTAACGTCTTGAAATACTGATTAAATTTAAAATTTTAAATAAATATATAGAAAATGGGAATAATTTTTTTCGCAAAATGTTTAAATAAAATTCGGTGGAAGGAGAGTGAGAGTAGACTTACAGAATTATAAGTTAGAAATAATATAAGAATCAGAATGTGTTGGACCGAGCGGAAACAACGTTACGAGATGAATATTTAACTAAAAACCCACAGCGGCAAAATCGTCCCAAAGAAATTAACTTAATTAACCTTAAAAACCACACCTATGCTCTTTCCTTCCCACACACCTATACACACGTTCCTCTCTCCCATATTCTCTCTCCAAAGCTAAAAACTCTAATCATCAACTTTTTTTCTGAAACCCTAGTGTTCAGGAGTTCCAAAATTAGTTTGGGATCAAGTTTTGGTAAGTTTTCTGACCATAAATATTTTTATTTGAGCTTCGTTTTGCACAAATGAAAGCTCATTGGAAAGCATAATATGCATACTATCTATTTGTAACCATTTTTGGTATTAAATCATGATTTAGTTGTCTGAAATCGGTGTTATAAAGAAACCCATATAAAGTGACGAGTTTGGGTTCTTAGACCGGAGTTCTTTTGTGTGTTTCATTGCTTAGGTAAGTTTCTTTGGGCCCTATTGATGGTGTTTTAATAGTCAATTTATTTGCGCATTGGATGATGAGAGTGATTGGAAAAAGGGTAGAATGATATTTAGGGTTTTGAAAGGGAAGTCTTAGGAATTAAGATACCTAGCATGTGTTGGATGGTAGAAATTGTAAAACTATATCTGAAGGAACTTGTGAGAACCATTAATGGCTGTTTGTGAAAAGGGAAGGAATGAGTTATGCTAAGGGTAGGAAATAGAACATTAATGAGAGAGAGGAGAAAGAAAGAGAAATGGAGCTATTTAAGTAACTATGCATATAAACATCATTAATCTTTCGTCTTTACATAGTTTCATGCATATGAGGTTAATAGAAATTCATAATTTGTTTAATAGGAGGTTCAAATCACGGTGAGGGAGGTTCCCAACCGAGTTGTTAGGCATTTCTTGCGAGGCAAGCAATACAAATGCAACTTCCCTTGTTTTGTATGCTCTTTGTTTGTGAAATGTTTAGATTGAGTGCTACATAATGTGATGATTGTGTATGTTGATTGCATGGTTGATTAGGATATACATAATGTGATGATTGTGTACGTTGCTTGTTTGATTGATTATGGTATACCTAATGAGATGATTATGTATGGGGTTTGTATAGGTGTCAATGTGGTGGATTATACATAGTGTTTATATGGTTAATTATAACATTGGGCGATGATGTTGTGTATCGCTTGAATGTTTGTTTTAATTGGTTATGTTTGTAGTGCTTGTGAAAGAGGAAATAGATAAGTTAATTACTTCTATGCATATGTTCATTGGCTATGTTTAATGAATTGGTGAAATTATGTTGAACATTCTGGTTGTTGAATGTATCCTTGGATGTATAACATGGCATGAACGTTAAGTTAATTCTTAATTTGGTTATATGGATGTTGCATATAACATTCATGCATATTGAGCTTTAGGAAGCAAAAATGAAAGTAAAATGATAGCTCTTAGTGAGCATTGAAATGAGGGAGTGGTTATGGCTCTTGGGAGAGTAATTGCGGTTAGTATATATCACATACTATACTGTGGCACAGTGGAAAGTCTCAGTACACTTAAAGTGTTCGTGCATGCCAGGCCAAGTAAGGGAAATATTCAGGCCAAGTAAGGGCATAAAATCTATGTTCCATAGTACTTTATAACCAATACTCCCGGTTGACGAGGCCCGTTTGCAAACGTCAATAATAATGGCCAAGAAGGGGCGTAAATTGAAATTGAAGTTTGGGATCATGAGTGATCACATTCATAGATGCATTAGAGGTCATTCATTTGAATTCATTATGATGAATTTGATATGATTACATGAGCATATGCTTGAAACATTTAGATTGGTTGCTTGAATAAGGGAATTGATGCCATGTGTGGAAGATTATGAAAACGATGAGTTTGATATGAATTGTTAATGTGTTTGGAAGTGGAATGTTGTTATAACAAGAGTGAATGACTTATTTTATAGTTGTTAAGTTTACTATGGTTAAATGTTGTATGGTTTTGCTGGATATGTTCGGTATCAAACTCTTAATATTACGGATTCATACAATGAACCTGGTGAAAAGGAATTTTTATTGATTGATGATTGAATTTGAAATGATGATTTGTGAGACAAAAGTGTTGGTAAGAATGTATGGTTTGGTTCTTCAATTTTCATGCAGGAAACTAGATATCCACACGTGGTGGCAGCTAAGTACGTGTACCCGTGGTGATCACGTGTACTTTAGCCACGACCACGATTTTCTTTGCACCGAAACTACGCGGTGTGGTATCGACAACACGTAGTTGTGTACCACCATGCGTAGTCCTTGTTGATCACGTGTGGATCTCTGATTTCTGATTTTACAAAATCCTTATTTATGGCTTATGGTTTAAAACCGATTTATGTTTGACTGTCTGATTATGCTACAAAATTAATTGAGATCTTGTGTGTACTAAGAATTGAATGAATATGAATAAATTGAAATTGAGAATGTTGTCCATTTCGATAAGTTTTGCTTATTGAGTCTCACGACTCACTGCATGTTATGCCTGCCGCGTGGGCAGGGCAGGGTCTTGAGACGATTTTCTTTTCGACGGGAAGGGTAGGCAAGTTTCTTGGTTTTGACTCTGACACCAGAGATTGAAGAATTGAGGTGGGCTGTGCACTAGGATGGACTTTGTTTTATGTCATACATGCACTTGTATTGAACATGACAGTGCGTACCTTTATTTTGCCTGGTTATAACTCAAATGGGATCAAATAGATTCCTTTTCTTTCATAACCACAAACATTTTGTAAACCTTGGTTGGTTTTGTAATATTCCTTCTCAAATTTTGTAAAGTTATATTTCAAGCAACGAATGTGTATTTCTTAAATCTGTATTCTCTACTTGTTCTTTAAAATTAATATTATGATGTCCAAATCTGAATATCACCGCGAGAGAACTTATATATATTAACATGAGGTGGTAGTCGAAGTTGGGTGTCACATTTGTCCCAAACCGGCATCAAGATCTCTCTCGGAATCATCCTCAAGCCCAACATAGGACATCACGACCATATATCACACAATGAATGCAACAGATGAATGTCTCAGTGCATCCATAAGGCAAAATCTCAATCAACTCAAATGCTTAATCATGCATTAAAAAAGGTAAATACATTCTTTCTATATCACTCAAAGTTCATAAGCATATAACAAATATGAACATCAAAGAAAGATCCATATTATGCTCGTGGATATATAAGATCATCCCATAAGGATCAATCACATTACAAATGTTCATAAGAACATAACAAGTAACCACTAATCACTCAACGGAACATATGATCACAAACAAGCAATTACCTCAAACAATTCCATTTAGAGACATTTGAACTGCTATCTTAACTTATTCGCATCAATTCCAAGTATGAATTAACCATACAAATGCAAGATATACAATGGTAAGTGTAAATGGCACTTACCTTGACAAATGTGCAAAGTCAGCTCTGGGCTCAACTTTGATCCACAAGTTGTATAGTTCCTCTCATACTAAAATCATCACATAAAGGCTGTTATTAACTTATTCTACAACTACAGAACTTAAATTCCAGCCTTACAAATTAAACCCACTGGTTTTCCTCGTTTAGATTTAATCATCAAATTCTCATTTATCCATTCAATTTATGATTTAGGTGTTGTAAAACACCCTCATAAATTCAATTAGCTCTAACTCAACTACCTAACACTATTTGAAAGCCCAAAATAGTAATTCCTCAACCTTTTCAAAAGTTCACTAACCTAAAGTAACTTATATGCTCAAAAACCAAACTTATGAACTTACCTTAGTGAATTTTTCTTCCAATGTGCAAGAAACTATATTTGTCCTTGCTCAAATACACCCTCCAAAGTTTTTTAGGGGTTCCACCTACTTCTTTTCGTTTTTGCTTTTCAGCACGAGTTCTAGTTTGATCATGCACAAAAACATGGCAAACAATTTTCAGAATCATGAGCACGCCCTCTGGCATGATCGCGCTCCAGATCGTGCTCATCATCTATTTTTGCACTTTTCCAATTGTTGCCCTATTTAATTCTGTATTTAATCTATATTCCATGTAGATTAATTCCAAATATTTTGAGGGCATTATAGCACATGTGTGGCCTCTTAATTTTGTGTTACTATTTCATCTCTACCATGCATTTATGCCACGCAACTACGTGAATGTCATGAATGTACATTTGTAACACACACCTTTCAACAACCATTAGTCATCATTACAAAGCATACAATTCCTTCTTTTCTCAAACTTTTTCATTCATATCATGGAATTAAAAGCAAATTAACCACACTTCAATCATCAAATCAATAAGCCACACCTTTTCAAGGTTCCACAAGCAAGCACCCATGTCACACACACTTACATGCCATGTATAACAAATAAAGATACACAAGGTTTGGCTTCACATTTAACATTCACAATTATGCATTCTAGGCCAACCTACTTAACCATGTATAGACCATCCAAAATGACCGTTGGAAGAGCCTGCCTAGATACAGAGGTAAGTGTGTGGCCCTTAACTTACTTCAGCTTCAGCTCCTACAATTTTGTTAAATTTACATGTTAATATTTGAATGAACTCACAACATACAAAAACCCCAAAATTTCTTCAGACCTTTAGAACCTCTCTTCTAACTCTAAACCTAAATCCCTTTGGTCCCTCTTTTATGATTCTTTTTCCCCACTATGACATTCACTCTAAACCCACCAATTTACCTAAAACCCTAAAATCTCTAATTCCACAAAACCTTATCAATTAATCCCCTAATCCCTTTCCTTTTGTTCTTAATCATCCAATTCACTCTATTTTACTCAAATGTATTAATTTCCCAACCCTAAGCTCAACCAACTATACATAAAACGAGGTTAGGGTTAGAACATAACTTGCTCTGGTTGCAACTCACCTAATACTCTGCTGTTTAGGCAAGAATCACTCAAGATTACATTTTCTAGGGTGGAATTTTGTTTTAAATCTTTAAAAGGGGTGAAGATTGAGGGAGGAATGATAAAAAGTCATGAGGGTCTCTCTCAATATAGTTTTGTTCGTTCTATCCAATATTTCATACTCTATAAGTTTTTTCCCTCGATTAGTTAAGAACGGTTTTTGAAACAGTTTATGCAAATTGTTTGCTAATTCATTTCAACCATTGTTCAACGGGACACAATTCGACTTTGTTTCCTAAATGGTTTCGGGAACTATTTGGCCAAACCCTTCCCTAGACTGTTTGCCATTGTAAACTTTACATTTTTCACATAAGTTTATGATGAAATTTTTGGGGTGTTACAACTCTTCCCTTAAGAAATTTTGTCCCAAAATTTCTACTGCCTAGGTTCTTTAACACTCATAATTCACCTGACAATGAAAATACTTACGTACCTCAATTTTCATCTTGTCCCTAAAAAAAGTTGCTGATACTGCTCATACATTTTGCTCTCTACGTCCCACGTGGCTTCTAGAGGATGAAAACTCCATTTCACCTTAACCATTGGAATCTCACAATTCCTTGACAGATGCACATGTCTGTCAAGTATCTCTACCGGCTCCTCCCTGTAAGTCAAGTCATCTGTAATTTCCAAGTCTTGTTCAGGTATCACATACTGGCGTCTGAGAGATATCGTTTAATCGAGACTTGAAAAATGTCATACAGCCTCACTAGCTCTACTTGAAACTTCATTAAGTAAGCCGAAGGTCTGAGCCTTTTAGTTATCTCATACAGTCCAACGTACCTTGGGCTCAACTTTTCAGTCTTTATAAAATGCACTCGGTGAGAAGTTTCTATCTTCCCTCTTTATACATTCTTTTTAATCCTCATCAACCTAGGGTCTTCTTTTTACCTTTCAAAAATCTTCTCTTGAATATTTAACCTTATTTGGATGTTGGCTAGCATTTCCCCCTCCATCAACTCTACCTGCACTCATAGTTCCCTTAAGGTAAACAGGGATTCTGCTTTGAAAATAACTGAGTTTAGGTGTTCCTGCATCTTATGACTTAGTGCATTTGATACAATATTGGCTTTTCCCAGGTGGTAATCAATGCTGTAGTCATAATCTTTAATCAATTTTATCCATCTCCTTTGTTTTAAGTTGAGCTCTTTCTATGTGGTCACAAACTTAAGACTATTGGGATCAATGAAGATTTTGAATTTTTTCACATATAAGTAGTGCGTCATACCTTTAGGGCATGTATGATGGCTGACAATTCCAAATCGTGCATTGGATAATTACCCTCATAAGGTCTCAACTGTCTAGAAGTGTAACTTATCAACTTACCTCTTATATTAAAACTCCCCTAAGCGTGGACCTAAAGGGATCTGTGTACACAATATACTCTTTTCCTTCATATGGTAGTACTAAGATTGGGGCCCCACTCAGTCGCTCCTTAAGCTCCTCAAAACTTTGTTGGCACTGCTCACTCCACTTAAAACGTGCATCTTCTTCAATAACATTGTCATTGGCCTTGTTATCTAGGAAAAGTCTTAAATAAACCTCCTATTGTAGCCAACTAGCCCAAAAAAACTACAGATCTCCATGGCATTCTTGGGAGGCTCCCACTCCCTCACATCTTCGATCTAAGAGGGATCCAGTTGGACCATATGATGAGAGATCACATGCCCCAAAACTACTATCTCATCCACCCAAAACTCACACTTACTAAACTTGGCATACAACTACTTGTCTATCAGGGTTTGCAAAGTGACATTCAAATGTTCCTTGTGTTCCTCCTTATCTCGGGACTAAACTAGATTGTTGTCTATAAATACCACAATGAACAGTTCTAGATATGACTGTAATATACATTTATCAGCACTATGAAAGTGGTTGGTGAATTAGTGAGTCCAAAGGGCATGACTGTGCACTCAAAATGCCCATACTTAGTCTGGAAAGTTGTCTTCAGAATCGAGGACTCTTCCACTCTCAATTGCTAATAGCCTGACCTCTGGTTGATTTTTTAAAATATCATTGCTGTGCACAATAGATCTAGGAGATCATCAATCTGTGGCAGCAGATACCTTTTTTTCACGATCAACCGAATGAGTTGTCAGTAGTCTATGCATAATCTCATATTCTCATCCTTCTTCTTAACAAATAGGACAATGGCTCCCCACGGTGACACACTTGGCCTAACGAATCCCTTTTTTAGTAACTCTTTGAACTGCTTCTTTAACTCCATCAACTCTACCAATGCCATAGAGTAAGAGGCAATGGAAATGGGGACGGTGCCAGGTACTGTCTCGATCCAAAAATCAACCTCCATAAGAGGCGATAACCGCAGTAAGTCCTTTGGAAATGCATCAAAAAACTCTCTCACAATCTCCACCTCACTCAACCTTGAAGGTGTAACATTCAAGTACAGTACGCTTGCTAGGAAGGCTTCACATATTTCTCGCATCCATCGAAATATTGTCACTGCTGAAATCAAACATGTAGGCTCTATTTGTCATTTGCCCACCCTGATTATTTTCTTCTCTCCCTCGATTTCAATACTCACCTCCTTCATGAAGTAGTCTACTATAGTTTGATTATTAGACAACCAATCCATGCCCACTATAAGATCGAACTCCCTCATTGGAATAACAACAAAGTCTTCCTTGAGTCTCTGCTCTTCTATGACCAACTCACAGCCCCAAACTACTATGCTAGCAACTAGAACATCCCTTGTAGGCATAGACACTACTATTGAATATCTTAGTGGTTTTACTTGACCCCCGATTCACAAAATTTTGGTTTACAAACTAATGACTCATTGTGGAGTCAAATAATGAAAGCGCATCAGAATTAAGGATAGAGATGGTACCAGTAATGACATCAGGGCAGTCAGTCGCCTCGTCTTTGGTCATGGTGTGTACTCTATCATGTGGGGCATGTATGAAAGGGGCATGAGAAGCTCCTCTCAACCTAAACAAAGAGGTCATTGACCCTCATCTGCCCCTAATGGTAGCGGTCTAATTTTATCACACGCTATTTAGAAGGGAAATGTATTTCCTTCAGTCCCTCTCTTCGTATTACAATTCCTTGCTATATGATCCATCTGTCTGCAGTGGTGGCAAACGGGTCCCTTCGAATTCTCCTATCCCAGAGTAGATGTAGTGCCTAAGTAATAAGGAGCTTTACAAGTGACCGGCTCTAGCAAGTGTACTAGAATCGATGTAGTTTTACTGCGGAAGTAAACTCTCGGGATCGAATCTCTCGAGGAAAGATGTACCTATAATGATTTGGTGCTAAGAAAGAAATAAAAGAAAGTAATAAACATGGCAATGGATTGGTTTAGGTGATTGCATTAAAATTGCAAATGAAAGTAAAGCTGAAATTAATGAGTAAAAGCGTCGGGTTCTCCTAGATTTCAATAGACATACACTTGGTTACAAAAATGAATTGAGGGTAATGTTAGTGTTCTCGCGCTATCATCAATTAAGAGTCCCTTTCAGGATGCTCAAAATTGCATCCTTAAAACCAAATAATGTTTTACTTTCGTGATACATCAAATTGGGCAAAGCCATTGTTCACTTAGGCATTTCATCGAACACATTAGCGTCAATTGGTATATTTCTATCCAATTGAGCGCTAACACTATTTGATTAGCCTCCCTACGCCTCTGCTTTCGCAATTCAGGCATAGGGTTACTAAAATTGAATGATACATAAATTGCAATCAATTGTCCTAATCTAGCAGTCGATTAGCTAAATTCTAATGGAATACAATCTTAGCTTCTCACTACTATGGATTGTTTTACATGAATTAGCTAATTACGTTGCTCTTTCTATTGAAATCGCAACATGTACATGATAAGCAATCAATCAAAATCTATGGTTCTTACCATTCATCCATCACACATTCAAATAGACAACATTCAAACAAAAAGATACCTCATTCAAGCATAATCCTCAAATCCAACAATGTAACCAAGCATATAATCTATTTAGATCTTAGGAAAATCCCAACAATTGTTTAGCCTAACATGGATGTAACTAAAATCAAAGAAAAGAGAAATAAAGAATACATAAGCATGAGAAAATAAAACCCTTCAAAACTCTTCCCTTCGTTCCAAAAAAATCCCTACAAAAAAGTTCCCCTTAAAACCCTAAAGCAGGTCCTTTTATAACCTTCAGTCAGCCCCTAGTGAATTGTCAATTATGCTCCCACTTAAGCCTCTCAATTTAAGGGTATTTTGGGGTCATTTCTGTTAAGGCATGACTGAGTCACGTTCGTGACTCGAATGAGTCACGTTCGTGACTCGTGTTCTATCCAATATTTTGGATGCAAGAACGAACCACGTTTGTTGTTCAAGTGAGCCACGTTCGTGGTTAGTCTTCTAACCAACTTTACCTTCTGTTTTTAACTTGTCTTTCCCTCTAGAATGTGAGTCACGTTCATGACTCAAGTGAGTCACATTCATGGCTCACATTCTGCCCACTCTTGCATCCTCTTTGAAGTGTCACGTCCGTGGTTCAGGAGCATCACATTCGTAGTTTAGCGGCATCACATTCGTGGTTTAGGGGCATCACGTTCCTGGTACCTCTTCTGTCCAATTTTTTTTTGAACTTCGGCGTTCCTTTGACGATCAGGATGTGAGTCACGTTCGTGATTCATACGAGTCACGAACGTGACCTAGTGTCTGGCCCTCATTTTTGTCTCAAGACATGCTGCATTAAACCCAAACCAAGTACTGAATCTACCTCCACTTTAAGGCTTGCCTGCGAGGATCTTCAACACATTACTTGGCCAAAAACTCATGCCCTGATTCAAGCTCGTGCCTCGTGACTTATGCTCCCCAAAATGGCCTCGTTTGATGTGCCTTTGTTTTCCATCAAAATATAGCAATTCCCCATGTTCTTCAATCAAACCTAGATAAAACCCAAAATGAACATAAACATATATAATTGCATGGCTTATCTACCAAAATGAGATGAAAATCACTCTTGAAATGAATGGAATGAATGTGTATTTTTGGTCCTATCAAACTCCCCTACACTTACTCTTTTACTCGTCCCGAGCAAAACTAAGTGGACATCAAGGTTAAAAGTTCAATCGAAGTGCATTAGTTGGGTTTGATCATATTCAAAGTCCCTAGTGCATAATGGTAATGTTTCACATGAAATGATCAAGTGTTAATGATACCCAAACTTGCCCAAGCAAGCTACTTTGGGAGTCAAATAATTGATGGTCAACATCCTCAAGCTCGGTGGTATCTCTAGGTTAGTGTGCTCATTAGCATAAAGTATCCTCATACAATCTATTACACAAAGAAAGATAAAATCTTGGCCTTTTATACTCTTTTAACATACAATGTTTTTCTTTACTTTTTCACTTTTGTGCTCTTTTTTTTCATTTGTTTCCTAGCGGGTGCGAAAATGACCCGCTTTTGGCGCACACTCCTGGCCATTCAGAAACTTTTATTTTCTCTAGGTTTTCCAGCGATCGTGAAAGTGACACGCTTTTGGCGTACACTCCCGGCCATTCGAATACCTTTTATTCAAATTTTTTTGAGCACTTTTGAATTCTGCACATTGTTTTTCTTTATAGGCCAAAATCTCATCAATTCTCTATGCACTAGATGTATTAAATACATATGCTAATAAAATTAACCATTTATACCTCCTCAACTGAACTTGAGAACTCTCCCAATTGACCACTTGAGCTAGCCCATTGTAGCTTTACAAGACGAACTTCAAGGTCCTCAACCATGTCATGTACCTACACTTAACATTATACACGAGTTTCTTTTCCCATGATTTCCTTTAACAATATACCTCAATTTGACCTCAATTTCACTCAAAGTTAGATGCAACGCATTATACACATTGAGTATAGCAAAAGTGCGAAAATTTTGAAAAATTTGTGTTGTAAAAAGAAAAATTTTCACAAATTTTGCATACTATGAACACACACAACTCCCAACCCTAAAAGAATTGGAAAACACAAAATCATAAATCCCTCCCCCACACTTAAGCTTGACATTGTCTTCAATGTCACAGGTAAGTATGCAGTCAAACAAATGTTAAGGACTACATCGGTATGTATAATGTAAACGCAAAGAAGAGGGAAAGGGAAAGAGAATCTTCTCTCAGTTAGTCGCCCGTTGTTTCCATTCATAAGGTTGCGTCCTTGGCTTTGACATTCACTCATTTACATTTCCCTTAACAAAAGGCCACAAATAGGGTTGTCTACAAAACACAAAATAAAAATAAAAATAGGAAAAAAATGCAAGGCATAAATAGAAATATGCTCCTATATGATTAATGCATACACATTGAAAAAGGAAAGAAAGCAATAAAAGAAATAACATAAACATGAATGCAACTATGTGATGCTAGAAAAGGAAAGAAAGTTTATTGACATAGTTTTACGTCATTGCGGACATGAGTAGTTTAGCATCTTTTCAGACAGTCACATCATCTCGGCCTCTAGTATGATCTTTGGAATGTTTTCTGGAATGGTAACTGTCACTGATGATTGAGGTTTGGCACTTCTCATGCTCCAAGCAAAGGTCCCCAAGTGATCACCAACTGTCCTTACCAACACTAGTCTGGCAAAAGCTGCAATGAAATTCTATTGCTTGTCATCCTTAAATGGCCTCAGAAACAAATGTTTGGCCTTCTCCTTCTTCTACACCCCCACACTTGCTTTGTTACCAATCCCCTCCTTCATTGTGCTAGAAAACTTTTCCATGCACATGGGCTCCTTGCTAACCATTTCATCCATCATCTCAATTTAAAACACTTCCTCTACCATCTCCCGACACTTAATCGGTTCATAAACCTCAAACTCTTGTGTCTCTTCTCCCACTCGGTGTGTAAGCTTCCCATCTTATAAATTAATCACCGCTCGTCCTGTGGCTAAGAATGGCCCCCTAAGTATGATTGGCAAGTCGGAACCCCTCTCTATATCCAACACAAAAAAGTCAGCAGGTAAGAAGAATTTCCCAACTCTTATTAATTCATCCTCTGCCTTTCCTTTTGGGTACTTGATGGAGTGATCCGCAAGTTCTAAATAAGTGGTGCACGGTTTGAGTTCTTCTAGCCCAATCTTTTCATACAAATATAGAGGCATAAGATTGATTGAGTCTCCCAAATCGTATAGTGCCCTATTGATTTCCAATGTTCCAATGGATATGGGAATCCAAAAACTCCCCGGATCAATCAACTTTGGAGGAAGTTTTTGTTGAATTATGGCACTACACTCCTCACTCAATGGCATTGATGTATACTCCTCCAATTTCTTCTTGTTTGAGACAATTCCCTTAATGAACTTGGGATATTTGGGCATGTGGGAGATAGCATCCATAAATGGTATCTTGAAGTGAGCTTGCCTCATCCACTCTAAGTACTTTAAGAACTCATCGGTATTGGGAGTGGCCTTAATGGCTTGAGGAAATGGTGGACGAGGCATAAAAATGAGATCTTCCTCCACATTCTCCTTGTTATTTTTAGCTTGCACCCACTTTTTAGTTTTAGGTGCCATCCCATGAGACTCAAAGTTTACCATGATTGTCAACATTAGCATCCTCTCTATTCTTTTCAATCCAATCGGAACCTTGTTCTTTCTTCTTGCCCAATTCACCATCAATAATTTTCTCTTCCAACCTCTTTCCACTGCGCAATGTGATAACACAAACACTATCCTTGGGATTTTGAGTGGATGAACTTGGTAGTTTTCCCTTCTCTCTCTCGGCCACTTGCTTTGTTAATTGGCCCACTTGATGTTCTAAACCTTGCAAAGTGGTCAAGGTAGACTTGTTGAATGAGGCTTGAACTTGCATCACTTTCTCGAAGCCTTGGTTGGTGGCGGATTGGGCATCCAAAAATTGATCCATCTTCCTAAGAGCTTTGATGAACATCCCTTTAAAATTTTGTATGGGCTCTTGGTGATTGGTTGAAAAGTTTGGCTCATTTGGGTTTTATGGTGGTGGTGGCGGGAAGGCGAGTCTTGGAGGTGGAGGTCGCTGAAAATTAGTTTGGTCTCTAGGTTGAAATGGTTGGGAAGGATAATTGTTTGGCTTGGGAGGTGGATAGAGATTTGATTGGTGTGGTGCTTGGTAGTTGGAAGTGTTTCTCCATCCAAAGTTTGGGTGGTTTCTCCATCTTGGATTATAAGTGTTAGAGTAAGGGTGATTGGTTTGCTTTGATTTTCCTCCTTCAATAAAATTAGCCTCGTCAACACCTCATTGAATCATATCGGCCCCATATCCACAAGCATCCTCAGAATGGTCCCAACCTCCACAAAAATTACATTGAGTATCAACTCTAGCAACCTCCTCCCTCATGATGGTTTTAACACACTTGGTGAGTTCATCAAGCTTTACATTCAAGTCCGAATTGCGGTATGATACTTGACTCACATTGGCTTCTTTCCTTCCTCTAATGGCCTTGTTTGAGTGTTATTGGCCACCATCACATAAATGTCCCGTGCTTCCTTTGCCATTTTGTCTCCCACATATCCTTCGGAAGCATTATCCACCAATGCTTGGTTACTAAGAGACAACCCTTCATAAAAGAATTGAGTGAGCAAAGCCAAAGGGAATTGGTGATGTGGACATTGTGTAAGGAATATCTTGAACCGTTCCCATGCCTCAATGAAGGCTTCCCCATCAAGTTGAGTAAACGTGCAAATCTTACTTCGAAGGTCAATGGTCTTTTGAGGTGAATAGTATTTTGCCATAAACTTGCTGTACACCTCATCCCATGTCCCTAAAGAACCCTCCGATAGGTTGATTAACCAAGCCTTGGCTATATCTTTCAAAGTGTATGGGAAGCACCTCATCCTTATTTCATCTTCATTTAAACCATGAAGTGGAAAAGTCTGGAGCGTCGTGTAGAATTCCCGGAAGAATGATAATGCGTCCTCCGATGTGAGTCCATGAAAAGAGGGAAGCATGTTAAAATGAACCCTTTTAGCTCATAATTCCAGCTCCCAGACTCAACACTATGCAAGATGCAGACACCCCTATAAGTGGCCACTGAATATCACGTAAAACACCCCTAGGGGGATGTCCAATCCCTCCTTGAGGCGGCAGAGCTTGTCTCCCATCCGACCCATTGTCAACATTATGGCCATTGCCGTTACTGTTACCATTACCATTCCATCTCAACAACATGGGATTCGCACTCATTAGGGACTCCATCCTCCAGTGCACGGATCCCCTCATCAACATTCGGTTACCTTTCCATATTCCTATTCTTACGTCTACTTGCAGAAATTTCCCTTTCAATTTCCAGATAATAATCGATGAGTTCTTCCGGATGATTGTGACCTTGTAGAATCATAAACAAAAACAAAAGCTGCAAAAATATAAAACTAACAAAAAAAGAAAGTGTTAGAAAAACAAAAAGCACGAAATCAAACTAAATACGTCGTTCCCCTGCAGCGGCTCCAAAAAATTGACCGGCTCTAGCAAGCGTACTAGAATCGATGTAGTTTTACCGCAGAAGTAAACTCCCGGGATCGAATCTCTCGAGGAACAATGTACCTAGAATGATTTGGTGCTAAGAAAGAAATAAAAGAAAGCCATAAACATGGCAATGGATTGGTTTAGGTGATTGGATTAAAATTGCAAACCCCGTCTTAACCTATCTTGGGACATCACATCCATAGTCATTTCCTCAAGTGAATACTTGGACAGTCGGGTTAACTGTATTTTGTACTCAACCACTGTCATGTTTCCCTACTTTAGGATTAGAAATTCCATCTTTTACGGTCTTGTTAGGTGTGAGCTTGTCGTTGATAGACAGATAAAATCGTCCAAAGTGAGTGTGGTAGGCTCATTCTTGTTCCATAGGACTCTCTCCCACCAATATAATGCATCGTCCACGAACACAAATACCAAGTTTTTTAGTCTCTACTCTAGAGTGCAGTCCAGGCAGTCAATGATCCTCTCTATGACCTTTAGGCACACCTTAGCCACCTCTGGGTCAGTAGTACCTGTTAATAATTTGGCCCCTGCCTACAGATCCACTCATACTTCTTATCTTGCTCATTGTGTTCCCTCGGGACGCTCAGAATTTGACCATGAAGAATTTGGACCTGAGCACCCCGAGCAGTGACCGTGACCTATGCAGCTACCACCTGAGCAGCTTGAGCAGCTGCAGTCTGAGTGGCCTACTACATTATGTCAATAAATTGGTAGAACATAGGGTATGGTGGTACAACATGAGGATATGGAGGCTTATCATCGTGTAGAGACTCAATCATGTTTCTCTGCACTGACTCTAAGGACTCCACTAGGTCGAGAATGTGGTCGTCTCTGGGATCCATCCTAAAAGAATAGAAACATGAAAGTAGATATGTAAAACCTTTGTTTCAAAACTGTTCAAATTTTACTAAATTTTTCAAAGAATTATACAAATGCCACGAGACATTTAGTACTGCTCTGATACCACTAAATGTCATGCTCAAATTCCAAAACACTTTTCTCTTATTATTAGATTGTTCTCCTTTTTCCTTGCCCTTTTTTTTGAAACACAATAAACTTCAACCTAACACTATATGCAGACCCTAGCATGTAGAAAAACCTCGATCGTTGATTGAATGGAAATGAAAGAAAATTAGAAAATCATTTCTTTATAAGATATAGCCAAAACTTAGTGCCTTAGGGAAAGGCCCTACACGGTGAGTATCAAAAAAATAATATGAGATAACATGTTTACAAAATACTTTGGTAGAAAACAACGTGTAGATAAAATTCCCGACCTCGCAGTGATAGTCCCTAGGAATCTCCAAAAAGTTAGCACAGAGAGTATGCAGTTTGTTCAGTAGCTCCTTAGTCTGTACACACAACCATAACCACATAAAATGTGAGTACAAAACTCAGTAAGCGTATGTCCCTTTCGTCACTCACCTAACCATATAAAGTCTAATACACGGTTCATTCAATTCATAACCTATCTCACTGGTGAGGTAATCGTCCTTCATTCACAGTGAATTCTACTAGTTTTCCTTAACCCTAGGATTCATTATTTGGGGTAGTTTATCCAACGTATCTGTAGCATCATTTAATTAATAAAGGTTAGCACTTACGTCCCTAACTTGAATTGAACCATATATTAACTTTAAGGAGATTTAGGATAGAATTAAGATGTTCATTATACAAGAGCGGTATAGGAAACTGTTTGTGCAAATTGTTCCCTAACTCGTTCCATCCTATTTATTTTTGCCCTTGAAAGCAAAACGATTTTGGAAACAGTTTCGGTAAACTGTTTCATGCCTTTCACCAAA
>CANYCX010686915.1:0-12396 GCA_948193385.1 Breynia disticha f. nivosa
GTCTATCCGAACCAGACTACGTGCAGTGACAGTGACCACGCATACTCCTCAACCACAACGTGTAGTCTGTATTGACACCGCGTACATCGCTGACTTTCATCTTTTTTTTTGTTAAGATTATGCCCTAATTCCTAATCAAAGTTATGAGTTATATTTGGTTAAATGATGATATAATGAGAAGTTAAATAATTTTACATAAATTATGAATTGTTAGAAAATAAATAAATTAAAAGTAGTTGTCCATTTGGTAAGTGTTTAAACTCACATTGCGTTTTATGCCTACCATATTCGACATTGGTAGGAATTCAGAAGGGACGAATTTTTGGACATAAAGGTTAAGGATTTATTTTACGACAGAGCGAGAAGATTGAAGAACCAGGTGGGTTGTGCACTATAGTGTTTTGTATTTTTATGTAAAATATTGTTTTGGAAAATAATAGTGCATATAAACTTTATTATTTCAATTTTCATAAAACATATTTTGGTAAACTTTATACTATTTAAAATTGAAGTAATGTGATGAATGTTTTATTTCATAAATTAGTTTCAAATTTATACTTTTCTAAAAATCAAAATGATTTCTAAGTTTGGATACCATTTCTTTTGAAAAAAAAATTATTTATAAAATGGTAGTCAAATTTGGGGGTCACATCACCAGTGTGGCCTTTATCAGTTCCAAAGAAAATCTCAACAACGTTGAGAAAATTTAGTTTTAGGACTCTGCCCTTTACAATCAAATTTATTTTTTCTCTACCACAAAAGAAATGGAACTTGGCAAAATTAAAAGTAACAACCAAACTAGAAGTCCAAACAATGGTTTCACCCTTCCACTCACTGAATTCAACATTAATTTTAGCACAATAAGACATATCAACCTTATTTGTTCCGAGTCAACTCAACAAGAGATTTGTTTGATTCAGAATAATTATCAAACACTTGGTATACCTGAAACATTGTATCATCCTTTATTGCGCTTACTGCACTTCCGATTGCACAAATCAATTCTTCACCATATTGTAAGCATCCAAACTCATTAGAATCCATGTTTAATTCATTTGTTTCCCATCCAACAGTCTTAACTCCTCTACTTGTCTTCCTTTTAACACTTTTCGTTCAACCAAATCAGATTTTTGCTCTTGTTGATTCGGTCCCTCATTAAAACTGGTCTTTTTTAAGCATTGTTGTGAGTGGTCTGCCGATGTTGGTGCCACCGAAGTTCCAAATATACTGTCACAGGATTTGGATTGGGAAGAATTAGCCACATTCTGATTCTAATTCTGCTTCAGCCCCTCTAACAATGAAAGAATCTCCTTATGATTGTCTTCGATCTTTTTCTGTGTTTCTTTCTGCACTTTGGAGAATTCTGATTGAAAATTCTTGAATCGTGTTTCTAGGTGTTTGACTTGGTTGTCCAAATCTTTGAGATGTGTTTCTTCGTGCGCCATGAGCGGAGCTCTGAAACCAAATGTTATGCACCCAAGAGTTGATGAGTATAAGAATTGTAAGGGAGAGAGAAGCAGAAGAAGATGGTTAGAGTAAAGAAGCAGAAAGGGAGTAAGAAGAGATAGAGAGAGGAGTCATAGGAGAATTGAGAGAGAAGTTGAGAAAGACAAGAGAGTAGGAAGAGAGATTAATTGTAATTCATCATATGTTTTCATTCACAACCATTCTGCTATTTACATTCATATTAACTGAAGACTAATAACTACTCCTGCAGTGGTCAGTTTACAAGCTACATGAAATAACTAGTGGAAATAAGTAGTTGGTTGAATAATTAAGGGTTCTTACATCTTCAAACCTTTTCCCAGCTTGAATGCCTTTGTCATTCAACCAGACTTTACTAATAAAGCAAGAGCAAATTATATATACACTTTTATTATATTATTTAATTATAAATTATTAAAAAATTGAAACATTTTTACTATAATTTTTATTTGTAAATATATAGTTATATTTTGTACCGTCACTTACAAATAAAATACATCCAAATGAAACAAAACACTACAAATCAACAAAATTCTAACAACTTCAACTTCAGATTAAAAAATTTTCAGCAACTTTGAACATAAGATAAAATATTTATATTCAATATATATTACTGTTACCTTTCAACATCTTAATAAGTAAAAGTTTCTTCAATTTACATATTTTCAGTTTAACTAACAAAATGTATTTTAAAAAATCAATTAAAACATATATTAAAAATTATAATATCCTAAAGCACAAACAATATTGCTTAGTATGTATATTCAGTTTACATTATAATTATATTTGATAATTTTAACATATAATAAGTACAGTATATATATATATATATATATATATTCTAAAAGTATAAAAAAAAATCAGTACAATAAATATATTAAAAAAAAAGTATACGGCCAGTTTATGGTATATTAAAAACATATAAAAACAATTTATGGCATGCTAATTGTTAGATCACAGTATAAAACAACATTATTGATTCTCCACTTCGAGTGTTTTTTAAAATCATATAAAAATCAGAAAATAAAACTAGAAAAAGTAAAACAATATGTGAAAATAAATAAACTACAAGATAATATAAAAATTAACCTAAATAGATTTATTAAGACTTAAGAAAAAATCTAAAACCTTTTCTTACAAATAGACTTGGCCAAAAATAATAGATTAGTAACAAAGCACAATTTCACAGTATAGCTGTAAATTTGTCAAGAAAAGATTCAAAATGAAAATATAATAATCCGCTCTGAAAATTAAAAACAAATTATTTGTTTTATAATTCGACTGGGCTAAAAATATGTATGTTACGAAATTAGGATAAATTACACTAATACTATCTTTAGCAAACATTTTAATAAAAATATCAGCCTTAAATATTTATTAACAACCAACATACTTAAAACATTAATTTAATACAATCTAAATTGTTTTATAAAACAGTGTCATGTGTGTATAGAAAAAATAGATAAAGAAATCAACAAATAAACTATAATTAAAAGAAGTAATAATTTTTAAAAAATATTTGAAGAAGTGTGCTAATGTTAAGAACATTTGAATGATAATAAAAATAAGAAATATTAGAAAAACTAGTATTTATTAAAAATTTCTCACAAAATTATCCCATAAATCAACCAAAATTGGGTTGTATTGTGGACCGACATAAGCTCATTGATATATGAAGCCACGTCATCTTAATTAGAGTCAACATGGGTCGGGTTAGATTAGTTTTAAGAATCAGATCCGATTTAAAGTTTCGATTTTTATTTTTTAAAAGAATTGAAATCGAACTAAAATTTTCGTTATTTTGATTCCGGTCTTTAGATATTCGAGTCACTTTGGCTCAATTCTTCGAGTCTTTTAATTTGAAAAACAAGACAATAAAATTTTAGGTTTTTTCCTCACATAGATTCCAAACATCAAAGATAATTTAATAATTTTTAACCACAAGTTTAAAACTCAAAATAATAATTAAGAACTGTGTCACAAAAATATAATTAATCAAATGCTTAGTGATGTTTTATGAGTGATTTTTATTTCTCACCACTAATCATATATAAAGTCTACAATCTTTCAGCATTAGAGTTGAATTCATTATCAAGGTAGTTAGCATAGTTTTAAAGTAATTATTATTTCGTTAAGAGTAGCATCACATTAAACATTGACATTATTTTAATATATAAATTAAAGAACTTAAATAAATATTTCGATGCAAATTGAAAATACTAAACTGTAATTCTTTTTGGATATGAACATAAGGTTTAGAATTTCCAAAATGCAGGATCAGCCCTAGCCTCAAGTTGTAGGGACAACCTTAAAAACATCCAAATCGTGGACATCAAGTGTCACCGTATCCGACTCCGTCCACTACAAGGTAAGGATAAGAAAATGGTAATTCATAATGATTGTGACACTGACATTTTTGGCTATTCCAGTTAATGTATATAACAAACAGAACCACCCTAATCTTCCTATTTCTGCATTCAGTAATCTATTGCAACAGTCACAGATCTGCTGCTGTACATGACAATAATGATAAAGCCTTGATGGATCGAGGAGTTTTCATGAATTTCCCAACTCAACTAAGATAAAGGGTAAATGCTTTCAAAATTACAGAACATTGATGAACTAGTAATAATCATTAATTGGGTGCGGATTTATAGAACAACAGTACATAAACCTTCAATGATCTCAAATTTATCAACAAAATTACAAGAAGAATGAGAGTATAAACATCTACAGGCATAAATTGTGTACCTGCTTGACCAACAAAAGCAGCAGACTAATCCTTTTCTTCTTAAAGTTGTGTGAACTTTGTCATTAATTCAATGGCTTCCGTGTTCAAATTGATGGTGTCATACAAAAGGTTGGCTATGAAGGAAAAGCTGCTTGCATGGTGCAAAGGAAGACGGCAAATTATTTGCAAGTGTTCTTGGTCCTACTGTGCCCAACTAGAAGCAGGAATTCCCTGTTTCTGGAACCATTCTGGCATGTGAAATCTTTCATAGAGCACAGGTCTCACATCTTTCTGCTGGGAGAGATGCTTCAGGAGAGGGAGAAGTACATCCAAAAGCTGACCAAATCATACAAAATGTTTATATGAGCACGACTGAAATTGATGCAGAACTTAAACTATTAGAACAGTGCTACCTGTGTGTCATGAGGTTGTCCTGCAGAAAATGGAACGCATGGAATGCCATTCAATGGTTGCAACGAGAAACTAAATGGATTGTTGTCCACAATCACAATCCGGCAGGGATCATTAGATATACAAGAAAGATCCTTCACATGTTCTCGGTATTCCCTGTTCAAATGCAGCATGATAGGTTACATAACTAGGAAGACCAATCAGGCTACTAAATACCAAAGAATTCTATCCTCAGTCCACAATCAGTCAGAAAACTGGCATGATTATAGAAAAATCACTCACTATTACTGCTTCTCGGTTAAAGCAATTCAATTTTCTACATTTGGTGGGAGTTATTCATGTCTATTTAACTGTCACAAGCCCAAATCACAACATCCTCACTTCTACACAAAACTGAGAAACCAGAAGCATAAGTGAAGAAACTTACGTGCTGATAGTGGAAGGTCGATAAAGGCGTAGACTGAATCGATTTCCAGTATCTATTCTGTCAACAAGAGGTCTAGCATAGCCTGAAATTAGAACTCCAAAATCAGTAACAACCATCCCTTGAAGCAAAACAAGACCAAGATAACAAACTGAACGAGTAAAAGAAACACCTTCAAGACCAGCAGTGAACAAAACAAGATGAGCAAACTCGCTAAGCTTTGTAAGGAACTCATCGAGTCCTGGACGCTCAAACACAGTCACGTAATTGATCTTAGCTTTCCCTTCACATTCCTTCATGCAACACAAAACACACACAAATTATAAAGACAAACACTTCAAGACACACACAGAGAGAGAGAGAGAGAGAGAGAGAGAGAGAGAGAGAGGAAGAGCAGAAACCTTATCGGAAGAGACACACTCCAACTCGAACCATCTAAGACCAGCCTCGGTTGCTTGATTCCGCAAGGAAGGTGGCAAGCTTGAAGTCTCATATGCACATACTAGTGTTTCATCCAAGTCAAGAACCACCTACAACACGCAACTGAAACATTCAATTCAAACAAACAGTTGAATGCGTGCGCTGTTGACCTGAATACATAAAAAAAAAGAATTTTTTTATTGTTAGTTTGGTTAGAGAAAGAAAAAAACCGTGAGTTTGGGTAAGGAGTGATCGGAAGGAATGTCAAGAGTTGAAGTAGTAGAAGGAGGAGAATCAGTATGAGTCAACTCAACGGCAGGAATAGGCTCAAAAGAGTTCGAAGAAGAAGACGAAGAAAGAAGAGGAAGATGGGCGAAAGCTCGAACGATCTGCAAGAACATCTGGAACAAAAAACCCAACCACTTCCACACACTTCTCCATACTTGAATCGACCCACCAGAGTAGACCACCTCGCCCTGCCTCATCTCACCCATACTCTCTGCTCGCACCAAATCGTATTATCAAAAATCACTTTTGTTGGGTTTTTAATTTGTTCGTGATTTGCCCGCCTTTAATGGTCGGGCAATGACATTTTTCCCATAGAGCGAGTGGACCACATATACGATGCTCTTCTATGATTTCTTTCATATATTACTGTGATTTATGACGCTATAATTCCGGAGTTTAGTCTAATCAATTTATTATTATAATCCCTCTATCTCAAAGGGCTGCAAATGAGTCGTCTAGATCACCTTGGCTTCGTGTATAATTAGCCCGTTCATAGCTCAACTCATTAATAAATTAATTGTATTAAATTTATTTGAATAAATGATTCGAACTTGAACTCCTAGACACTCAATTAATAAGTTCATAAATATGTTTGTTTTAAGTTCATGAACATATTTGTAAACTAGTTCGTAAATTATATAAAGAGGTACAATTTTATTAAATTTAAGTGCTCACGGGTAAATTTTAAGGCGTGTACAATATAGAGTTACAAAAAAACATGTTACTTTGTTTTAGGAGGCTACATATAATAATATGTCCAAATTTTTATTTAAAAAATTAAAATATCTAATATGTTAATTTATTTTTGCTGAATTCACTTAATTAATTTTTGTATTATGTTGAGATGATACTAAATTAGCTATATAGATTCATTCTTTTTTCAAGTTTTATTAATTTTTATGTATTTTAAATTTAATTTATACACATTTAAGTTATATGAAATTCTTTATAAAATAAAATTTATGAGTTATTTTATAATTTTTTAATATAATAAGTGAGCGTAAAATCTTTTAAAAATAATTTAAGAAATGAAATAAAAATAAAAAAGAAATAATTTAAGGATTTTGTTGAAAATGTCGTACGAAAAATCACGCACAAAAAGGAGGAAAAAAAAGAAGGTATGAGGAAACAAAAGTAAGACAAGGAACAAAAGAGCCAACCAATGCTTGCTTCTTTAACTCTTTGGCCCGGAGATGTGATCCGCTGTAGTCTGGCCTACTGGTCTTTAATAGTATTTCATTTGACGATCACTAGATTTGCCACGTCATTTCCAAACTGCCGGTTTTTTTTTAATACTGATAATCCACGTCAGAGTCCATCCTGGTCAGTTTACTAGGGGCAGAAATGGTTTGAAATTGTTAAGCGAGTCAAGTTTTGAAGTTGTATGAGAAGATTAGGAGAATAAAATTGGCAGTTAAGGCCACCAATTCATTAAATAATTAATTAATTAAATTTAATCATCATCATCATCTTGTCTGCGAAACCCAAAATAACATGTTTATCTTCCAATTAATTAAAGGATATGCATTGACGAGTATGTCTAAGATTTAATCATAGTTTTCACCACAAATCATTGAGATGCCATTTTTGTCCTCACACCTTCTATTACATTCTGTGATCCTTCTTCAATGGTTTTTGCTTCACATGCATGCAACTCACTTTAGGACTCTTCGTTATGCTCAAGAACAAAGGAATCCACAACAAATATAAAAAGACAGTGAATATCATCTTTCAAATCGTAATATTGTATTGCATTGCGATTCTTTTGTTAAGGGTATATATAATACTTTACCTTTTTGTATTATATGCGTATTTGTCTCTCATTTATGTGTTTTTTTTAAATAATTGTAGAGGTATTTGACTTTTTATAATTTAATTCAACTTAAAATTTTTATTAATTTTATTGATGTCTACTTTCTCCATTTTGAAATAATTGTAATTTTAAGAATGTACATATAAATTAAGGAATGTCTTTAATAAGATAAAAAATATGTTATATTACTCATGTTTGATTTTGAGACAAATGGAAACAAAATTAATAAATAACTATAACTGAAACTTTAAGTAAGGGTATTTTAAGAAATGAATGAGATAAAAATATATAAATATACTTATTTTGAAATACAATTTTAGAGTTAAAACTACATTTATTTTGAAAAAGGTGGATTATAATTAGCTTTTGTAATCCCTAAGTTTTTAAATAAAAAGCACCTCAGTAAATTAAATTAAAAAAATCCTAACTTCAATTAATTCATAAAAATTTTAAAAATCGCCATCATTATTTGAAGAAATACAAAGATCAAAGAACAAATATACATATAATACATAATGATTATATTTTTTTGTCTGAGTTCTGGTATTCCTGACCTACTGAGTGGAGACTAATCCGGTTCAGAGAGGAGGATGGTTAGATTTCATTCTCTCGCAAAGAGCGTTGTATATTTTATCCTAAAAAGGAAAATAAATGGATTTGATTTGTCTCATAACGAAATGCTCATATACTCGATGGGTACTAGAAGCCAAACCAAAATTGTCTTTTCATTACCGTAGTATTTAACGATCAATGAATCGTCGTCTATGCTAGATTCAAGCCCCAGCAAAACAAGGCACAAAAAAAGAATTTAGAACAATTTTCTGTACAGAAACCTATGTGTTTAGTAAAATTAAAGCGTATGCAGCATATTTTCGGTATGTTTTTTTGCATGCATGTATATGAAAACAAAACTGACAGGACAATATGTATTTTCCAGTTTTGAGCTTGTCGGAGTCGTACATTCCGGTCTTGTACCTTCCAGGACACCAATGGCTTAGGAAATGACTCAGAGAGAGAGAGTTAAATAGGAAACAGAAATTTAAGAATTTGGTTCATAAGAATGTGAAAGCCAAGGGTGTTCCAGTGCCTCCCTTGCAGTTGGACGACTCAAGGGGTTAACTTCCAGCAAGGTTCTGACGAAGTCTGTGAATCCAACATCACAAGTTTGCAGGTGATGCTCCAGTGAGGACTCTTCCAGGTTGATGTATTCTAGCTGGTTTGTCTCCTGAACAACAAGATAGTGAAAGAAAGAAATTATTGTTGTATCAGTAACCTAGCATGAGAAGAAGTAGCCATACAAACCTCATTCACATGATACATATCATAGTCTTCTGTGAAATACTTCTGTGTTTCCTGACCCTTCACCAACATCTCAAAATCAATAGGACCCAGCATCCCAATTATGCGTGCAAGGATCATGACGACTACATCATTCGGAAACAGCACCTGACAAAAGAATAGGAGGAGACCGTGGAAATGGACTTAGTTTTCGAAAAAGACTAGTGATTAACCAACAAAAATCTTTAGCAATCAACCAGAAGAACATACTTCGCCAGAGGATAGCTCAGCCAATATGCAGCCCAAAGACCATAAGTCAATTTTTTCATCATATGGAAGACCTAGCATGACTTCAGGAGCTCTATAAGAACGTGATTGTACATATAAGCACAAGTTGTCAGACCGAAAGCAACTGCTTCCTAGATCAATGATCTTTATCTCACATCTTCTGTAACTCTTTATAAGAATATTTTCAGGCTTTAGATCACAGTGAATAATTCCTAGATGATGCAAATATTCCAGCGCTTCCAGACATTGGCGAGCTATGGCCTGTACAAATAATTGATTCATTAAAATGTTATGCCTCTTATTCCCTCTCAGTTGCATCAGCCAACAGTCCTATTTCCAGGAGGGTCCACTATGTAACAAAAATGCATGCTTGACTTAAACAGAAAAGACATATTAACAAGATGAAAGGTAGAGGAAGTGTATGAATCAATGGTGGAAAGAAACTAACCTGCAACCTGCTTAGTGTGAAATAAGGCTCACCACCTGATTCTTGATTGAACTTCTGAAACTCGTACAAATTTGCTTTAAGAAGTTCACAGACAATAAAAAGGTGCTCCTGTTGAGCATCAGAATGTAGAAAGCGTTAGCAGCAGCGGTTAAAAATCTCTACTGCAAGATGATAACAAATGGGAACACAGAGGCATAGCATTTTTATTTAATCATAATAGACCATAGGATGAAGGCACTAAATTGGTACATATATCCTGGCAGAGAAATCAAGAAGGTAAAGCAAGGAAAGCAAACTATGAAAACGACATAGGTGGACTTTTTAATGTAGCAAAATACAAACAAGCATAGTGCATTTCTAGGTCTCTCTGCATTAGTAAAAAAAAAAAGCAAAAATGCCTTTTCTTTGGCATAAAGTACTAAAATGAATTGCTTAACAACCATTTTCATCGACCCTTTAAGGTTATTTGGTACCTGACTTGAAACATACCTGGTGGTAGAAATAGTCATAAAGGCGCAAAATATGGCGCTCATCAGCAGGATCATGCTTGTTCACAAGCTTCAAAAGTTTAATTTCATCTAAACTCTGATCAAAAAAATCTTTATCATTTTTGATAATTTTAAGACAAACATCTACACCAGTGTGAAGATCATGTGCTTGAACAACCCGGCTAAAAGCAGCTGAGCCTAGGTATTCAGTAATGTAGTATCTGCTAGCAATGACAGCATATAGCACAATTGGCATATCCTTGCTTTCCTCAAATCCAGTCCTGCAGATTATAGAACACAGGATGAGTGTGCAAATTGCAAATACAGCCTTTTAATTAATTCTCTACTCCAACATAGAAATAGAATCACAAGATTTTGATACATTCACAAAATATTTTATTTTTCTGTTGATAATCTTGCCAAGAGTTGATAAGCCATTTAATACCAGCAACTTGGTGGCATTTAACAGTATAATTCATAATATACATCCCGTGTTCCCTTCCCAAGTTTTGCCACTGACTTGACATGATGCTGAATTCTGAAATTTGAACCATCTAGCGAATTTTAATGAACTCACTCTCCAACAAACCTGTTTTTCCTGTGTATAATTCTCAGAGTAAACACTTCATATTCATCTTCCTGACTGTCTGACATTAGAAGTTCATCGGCAACAACATCCTCTCCATCTGCTGTTTCTTTAGGTTCACGCACTTTGCCATTTGATTTATCATCTTCAAGTCCATATGGATAACTTCCCTTTGGTATCGTTTCAGTGGTACCGTTAAACAAGTCAGTTTCCAAATCCGCCATACTGTAGTTTTTATTTTTGTCTTTCAGGCCTATATTGTAATCAGAAGGATCAAAATCACTCATATCGTTGTCCTTGGAATACACGTAAGAACATTCTACAAGTGCAGGGTTATATATCCCTTCTGCCCCTACATAGTCTGTCAAGGGTGAATGCGAACAACCATCGTCACCGATATCCTCTTCTGCTCCTTGAGACTTATTTTGATTTTTAACAGCTAGCTCATCAAAAAGACATGGTTTGTCCAGGTAATCAAAGTTCGTCTCAGTTTCAAATCCTACTGCATATGTACCCATGGGATTTTCAAATTGCATTTTTGTCTCTGATGTCATGATGAACTTATCCTCACTAGGAGCACCAAGGTATTCTGGCTCTTTGAAGTTTGGACTCATGAAGTAGCCTTCACCTTTCTCATCATACCAAAACAGGTCATTCTGCAGATCATAACCCGAGTAATCGCGAGCAGTGCCGAATTGTGACATTCTATCAGATGAAGTATCGGAATTAGCTTGAGATGCAGAACGTAGCCCATAAGGATTTGTGAATTCTGCTGAGATGCAAAGGGGTCAGGCTCTCATTTGCATTATCATCTGACTACAGAACAAAAGCCTCACTTATAAGCCAAAAGCAAAATGGTATTCAAGAAACCAAAAATACTTAAAGTGACAATTGGACAACACCAAAGGTTTGACTCAAAAGTTTGTTCTATCATTATCGCATGGCTCGCTACGTCCACCAGATTGGTTCCTGGCAATTATATCGTTACATGGGCATCTACAAACAAATCTTAGTGGGAGCATATAAAATTTGTCAAAAAAAGTAATACATCGATCAGAAACCTCACTGAAATTTTCCAAATTCATGAATCCAAAACAAGTAAAAAAGAAGAGTCTTTATTTCCATCAATTAAGCAAGTTCCTATCAAAATCAATCAACACTATCAGACAAAAATTCAGAGCTTTATATAACGAGTTAAAAAAACAAAGAGAAGAGCTTTATAGAAGCAACCATTAATATCTGCATAATCATAGTACCTGAAGAACAAACACCGGTACTAGAAGAAGATTCCAAGCTAACAAACTCATCATCGGATCCATTCCCATCGCCACTAATATCCCCATCAGGTCGCCGGGAAGTGGCCGGTATTTTAACCGGAGGCAAAACAAACAAAAATTTCTCAAAATCAAAAGAACCGAATTGAGCCCTCTCCATAACGTCCTGTTTAAGAGCCAATTCAGCGACGTTCAAACCATTCCTACGTAGAAAGTCGAAGACAGTATGGAGGTCAGCAACAGGATGTTCCATGAAGCTGTGAAGAGAGTCAGAGGAGGGTTAGAAGAAGGAAATAATGAGAGAGGGGTGTAGGCACGTGAATAGAGTGAAAAAGGAAGGGCAAAAATGGGAGAGAATGGGACATGGTGAAGGATTTGCATGCTCTATGGGTATGTATTATGGTTAGAGTGTAAAAGAGAAGGGAGAGAGAGGGTGCTGGGTCTTTGTACCAACTTTAGAAA
>CANYCX010687003.1:0-19744 GCA_948193385.1 Breynia disticha f. nivosa
TCAATCTCGTCACTATTCATGGACGGTTTTCAAACCTCAATTTCAGACACCTAAACCAGAATTTAACACCAGAATTTGTTACTATAAGATAGTATATTCCTTAAGCTTTCAATCAAACCATTATTTACCCGATTCCGACCCCAACCAGACAAAATATGTGATCGAAAAGCTAGGGTTTACAATAATGGTCGAAAATCACGAAATCAAGGGAGTAAATCTTACCCCAGCTAAGTCCTCAATCGATTCTGGAGCTGTCCGACACTAGGGTTTCACGAAGAACGGCGTTCTACGGTTTTTCCCTCGAGCCTAGAGAGAGAAAAAGGGAGGAGAGAGACATTTGGTGATGGAAAGAGAGGGAGAGAGTTAAGAGATATATATAGACTTTTTAGTTTGGACAGTTTTGCCCTCGGCCCTATTGGTTTATCTCCCCTTCGTCTTTCTCGTTTCCCGGTAATCTAAACATCCCAAAATTTTAATAATTCACAAATTTCTATTTTCTCAACCCAACTATTATTTAATTTAATCGCGAAAAAATTTTCCTACGTATTTTAATTTAAATATTAATTAACCGAAAATTTGAGAGTGTTACAAATAGGGGTAAACTCAATCCTCTTTCCTGATCTACTAGACTCTCCTAGAGCTGATACCCTCTTCTATTTACCTTCTTTTTCTTCTTCTTCATCATCCTTAACCTTAAGAAGTTCTTCTGCCCTGATCGCTGCATCCCTCAATGCTGTATAATCTCTGGCTTCTGAATGAGGAATCTTTTTACATATTTTCTTATTTAAACCATCTTCAAACCTTTTACATTTATCCCTATCAGTAGGGATAAGATTAGCAGCAAAATGAGATAGTTAGGTAAACTATAACTCGTACTTGGCTACAGTCATCTTTCCCTACTTCAGAGATAAGAAGTCTTTTCGTTTTGCATCAGTATACACCTTTGGTAAGTACTCCCGTAATAAATCCTCCCATGCTATCACTCGAGGAAATTCCAATGAATGGGGAACTGTCTTCCACTAGTTGTATGCATCACCCTGTAACAATGATACAACAAACTCTAATCTGTCTCCAACTGTAGCCTGTATCATCTCAAAGACTCGAATAATTTGATCCAACCACTCCTATGTCAATCATGGATTTGTAGTACTCCTGAACTCTACAGCTCCCAACTTCTTCAATTCCTTAAAATTTTTGGATCTAATCTGGTAATCAGTCAAAGATGGATCCCTATAGATAGGATAGTAAGGTGGTGGTGGATAAGGAAAACTTGGACCATAATACAGATGATCAAGATCATATGGCTCGTGTCTAGATCCTTTACACAACATCTGAACAGTATTTGTAGGGTCTACTGCCTCCTATCTCTCTGTAGGCTTTTTGGGCTCTGACATATCTATAAAACAAAATAAGAATGATTTAGCACACATTTCACGCAATGCACACACAAATGCAGATCATAAATCATACATCAATAGACAAACCAGGATCATATCCCTACTCTGATACGAAAATAAAACATCCTATCCTATTATCATATTGATCATGTAATCTATTAATAATATTACTATTCTTGTATATATAAATTAAAACCTTTCTTATAAAATCATATATTTCATCATCGTCAACCATTATCCTAATATTTTCGATTATACATACAATTTTATGGTATATTCAGTTTACCGTTACAACAGTAAATAATCAGAATATCAATCATATTAGTTAACACACCCATAAGTTAAGCTTTGTGTTAGACTAATACGCCCTTTATTCTGTACTATACCAGACCCATACTTTACGTAAAAATGGTATATACCAACTGTAACCTAGATATACCTGTAACCCAATATTGCACACCTGTAAAAACAATCTCAACAATTCCACCAGTTCTCACACAATAACAACCTATTCTAAACAACATACACCTCAATCAATTATATCAATCAAAAACAAACATCAACTTATATAGATATATATATGTCAACAATCTCAGCAACCAAACATTTGTAAACGTTTTATCAACATCACTAGTTATATGTACATGCAATCATGCAACAGCACTAAACAACTCCTATGCATAGCTCTGACGAAGAGAGAGAAAATAGTCTAAGAGTAGCAGTCGACCCACCTGTATAGTCTGTACATCTATCTCAAGTCACTACTGGATCCTGAAACAAAAATCAGAGTTAATGAGTTGCAGTTCCAGTGAGTAGTCAATAATTAATTAACATACTAATTGATCAAATAAATCCATTTCCGTATTATAATATCAAATGTGTGATAGCAATAATGGATACTATTTATAATAGATTGAATTTCCTATAATCGTTTTACTCCTATACGATAACTCTGTATATCTCATCATGCAACGTAAAATGATATACAATATGTTTGGTATCTTCATCTTCATGCTTCCTCTCTATTATGATCGATCATAAATATCACCAAACTATCACCTCACCAATATCATATCCATATCATATCAATCAATGCAATCATGTAATCGTATATCTATGAATAAACATAAACGTACCTATTCGTATTATTGTTTCGTATGTACCTGTTTGCATTTCAATCATATAAACGTATTCGTTTCCATTCTATACTATTCCCACATTTCCACATTTTACTTTTTTTTCGTAATTCATATAGTCTAACTATCAATCATTTATTAGCGCATATTAAATTGCATAATTTTTATATAAATTTGTATTTAAAGTGAGTTAGACTACTCACCTGCTAACTGAAGTACTCGGACTAGTGTGTACTCGTGTCCTGTCTGGCTCGCCTACTCTGTCGTCCTGTACAATTATATACAAAACTCTCTATAAAATTCAATATAACAACAATTTATGATGCATGCTTTTATTTCTATCCTAACGATTCTCTATCTTATCAATAATCATTATTTTCTAGCTTTAAACTATTTTTACGACGATTTTAAATATAGAAACTTTGAAACTTCTTACCTTTAACTTCGAAATTCCTCAATATCGATTATAATAATCGAGCCTTTATTCGATCCTACTAGCGATTACGCCTTTCTCGCTCGATTCCTGTTAAATCTCTAATTTTTTTCTTCTCCCCGTAAATTTTCTCTCCTCTCTCTCACTAATTTTCTTCTGTTTCACCTTCATTCTGCTTCCTCTTCCCTCGGCTCGCCTCTTAACTCCCTTATTTTACACCTCATGCTTCAATTTCCAAGTTTCACGAGTTTCTTCACCACAAATTAAGTACTACACATGGTAGTTGATGACTACACGTTATGAAGCCTACAACGTGTAGTATACTACACATTGTAGCATTCACAACGTGTAGTACATATGCCACCATGCATTCTCCTTTTTGTCCCGCCATTTTCCTTTTAATGTTTACTTAACATCAACTATCTATCAACTCTCAATTACTCACTCGTTTCCTTCGAGTTTTTGACTAAATTCTTAATTTTATCAATCATTCTAATTATCTTATTAATCATAATGTTTTTGAGACAAGAATGTTACAAATCTTCCCCTAAGGTATGTATGTCATGGGCTATATCCTTCATCTAATTAACGAAATAAATAATTTTTAAACTAGAAATGGGAATAATGAGAAGGAGGGAGAGAGACAAAGGGATAAATAAAAGGGAGAAGAGTTGAGTGGTTATGGTATATACTTAGCTTTTAGAAAGCATTGGAATATTTATTTTGCACATTCAATTTACTAAACATCCTATTTGCCTTTGTTGAAACAAAACAAAACTGCATCTCTTTTTTCTTTATTCCTTTTTCATTTCTCTTCAATTCCACAAAAGGACAAACAAAAAGTTTCCTTCCATATCTACAGTTTCTCCTCCAAAACATATTTGAATATGTCATCTTTTTCAAGGGAATCTCATCCTAACACCTCTTCCTTTTCCCCTTCTTCAGTACTCGTAATTATTACCCCAACCCTTCTTTTCTATGTTTTTCTCTTTCTTTCTTCTGTACAAGTTTCATGCAAATCCAAGTTGTACATGCGAATCAACCACAACACACACCTCTATTATTATCAACACACTTCTATCAAATGCAAATCACAACAAATTGATGCCAATAATTAGTTTTAATCATAGTACGTATATAATGATTTGTTAGAAAAGTGAATAAGCAATATTCTTGGTTTTCTACGAACACAGACTACATAATAGATCACGAATTTTATTGCTCTAATTAATGTTTAATGTCGCAGCATTAACATTCAAGAAAAAACCCATCTTCCGTTGGTTCTCACACCGAGGGTAGGCGGTTCGAATCCTGGAGCTGAAGCAGCGTTTGAGGAAACATACAGGCCCGTTGGCCTGCTGGTTCGCCAGACTACCCAAAAGGATGCTCCTTACTCTTAGCCCTTAGACTAGCTCAACCCCTTCCCTAAAATTTTCAGACCAAAAAACATTCATGGAAAAAATGGTTTTGGCTTAATCAATGTCATCTCGTGAGTATTTGGAAAACTATTATCTACACATTCATTTCCTCCTAATTAATAATGTTGTTTCACATTTATATATGTCAACTTGAGTTTAGCATTAATTAATGACTTGGTTGAACTTTTCGTAAATTTTTATTGGATAAAAAAGTTAAGTAGAATTAATAAAATTAAATTGGAAAAAAATTTAGTAGTGATTTTTCCGTTGTTATAAAATTTGAACTGAGCGAGCCAGTTGAATTGGTGAACCAGTCATTGGTCCAGCCCCAATTTATCATTTAAATAATTCTGTCAACGAATCCTTATCAAACCAGTGAAAAATTAGTTATCTAAACATGTTTTTATTATTAAAAAAATTAAATAATTTTTTATATTTATTTATTATTTTTAAATTAATGGTTGAACAAATAAACAAACCACCTATTTCTTTTTTAATTGATCACAGATACAATTATGATAACATTGAATTTTCCAATTAAATATAAGATTTGAGAGGTCCAAAGTTTTGTTCCTACATCATCATATCTTATTGAATCTAACACCTAATAAAATTTGTTTATAAGCCACTTGACTTATAATTTTTAACAAGACTAAAAATTATTTTAAAAGATTACAAATCAAACATATTAAAATTGCCTTCGAGCAACTTGCCTACGTTCATTCGTTTTTTTTTTCTAGGAGAAGAGCTGTTCGTAAATATTAAAATAATTAGATCATTTAATAAGTCTTTAGAGTCACTTGTTTTTTTTTCTTGGTTACAAGTTGTGTCAATTGTAATGAAAATGAAACTGTTGTGTTTGTAGCTGCTGATTTCTACATTTCAGAAACTTCTTCGTTTAAGACCTTTTAGTCTTCGGTCTTCCACTATATTATTATTTATTTTAACACTACATTTATTTTTTCTGTCATTTGTGACTGTTAATTAGTACTAGTATAAGCCTAATTACCAATCCATTTTTCAACAAAAACCTGTAAAAACCACAAATTCATCGCCACGGTATTCACTCATCTGACCAAATCCTATTTCTTATATACAACAAAATAAAATAATACTAGTAATTAATTTTTTTTATTTAATGAAAATTCAAAAAGTTAATAGTTATATTCGTCGACGACATTACTTCTTTCCTAAACCAAAAAACGAAAAAAAAATTTCAAAGAAACCGACAAGCACCAAAACGATTACTTGGTATACTTGAACCACGTTATGGAACTTCATACTCAAATACATATATATATATATATATATATAAGACATTTTCTCTAAGTTGAATATAAATCCCACTTAAACCAACCAATATTACTCTCAACAATCAAATCAAACTCTTGACGCGTGATTTCGGAAGAAGGCTGCGAAAAGAATCTTAACTGTTAAATGTACAGTAAAAACTTTTCAAGGCATTTGAATGGAGTATTAAAGCCAAGAAAGTTGATGGAGACGACATATATAATGCAATTCAACACCAATTTAAAGTTGCCAATCATTTATATTTCTAGAACTGAATGACTCACATGTAAAAGTACCAATCGATTAGGACAGAAAGCTTCTCGTAATACCGTAAGAAAAGAGAGACCAACTCTTTCATGGATTGGTGTCACTAAGGCGTCTTATCTGAATGATGGATTGATTTTGGCACATCTATGCTCACTCCCAAGTATTTCTCCATCACATTCTCGAAAGCCTGCAACAAAATCGAAAATTAAAATTGGCACTCAATTGTACTAGTCATGTGCATCAAAATTGCTGAAGATATATTCTTCTTCTTTCACCACTTCCTTTTTATGTTGGGTTTTTCATCTTTTCTAGAATGTATTTTGTTTATTTATGAGCATGCTTCATAACCCTTTATTGTCCAACAGCATTGTGTTAAAAGATAAAAAGTAATATCCTAAATGCATGTAAAGTTCATCAAGTAGTAGATGATGGCTAAAGAAAAGTGTAAAGAACCACAAGAAGACAAAGGCAATAATTGAATTTTGAGACATCTAGTAAAATTAAGAGTCAAAGCTGAAATGAATCAAAGTAAGTGTTATATCAGTAGAATTCAAGCTTAATCGAATTATGTATCAACATCTTAAGGAAAGGAATCAAACAGACACAAAGAAAACGATTCAGCACAACAGCAAATGATGCAATCAAGTAAATCCACATAATAAAAATGACACTGCAACAGGCCACATGTGGCCTCCGTTTCAAACGACTGAGAATTAGAATTATAACTAGAGGAACAGACTTAGTTAAACCTCCTCATGAACTGTTCAGAACCAGAAAAGGAATCAGAATTGATCCGGCAGTTAAAACAGGAGAAGAAATTGTTCAGCCATCCAATCTCAACAGTTTTCCTTTTTGATCGTGTGGAAAAATGGCACTTCGAATGTTCTCACTTGGACAGTGGATGGATGAAACATTTGCAAGTATCTTTCTTTTTGGCACTAAATCGATACCAACCTTTACATTTTATTATATCAATTAGTAAACGTAGATATTTTAGTATTCTCACTACATTTTAATTTTTTTTTTTCCAAAACTAAAAACTTCTAAGCCTGAAACTCATTCTAATGTGTGAAATCACGAAATCAAATCAATATTGTTTTTCCATCATTATTTTCTATATTGTAGTTCATCTCTGAGCTTCTAACCAAGACATCCTTAATTCAATCCTGAATTCTGAACATCATGCACCAATATTCCTTTTTGCATATCATTCCAAGCTCAAACCTAACAAAAGTTCCATTTGATAAATAGAGATGCTTGGTACCATTCTCAAAACTCATCTTTTTAATAATATAACAGTGTATAAATCTCAAGAGCATATCATCATGCCACTGCTTTAAAGTCTTTACCTTTCAATTTTAAATGAAATTTTATGGTGCTTGTTTCATTTTTCTTCTTTAGATCATATACTAGGAGGACGATTACCACCCAACTACTTCTGCGAAATTCCCCAACTAGCTAGTACAAGCAAGCATGACAGTAAAGCAAATACTCTCCATTCATGATTAACAAGAATTAACCTATAGCTACTAAAATGATCCAAGGCAGTAGCTAAGATATGCATGTTTATAGATGGAGCAATCACTGCACAATGGTGATAATCTTAAAACTACATTGTAACATTCCTTTGCAAGAGAAGTAGCTTAGACAATGTTTAGAGACACATGCCAAGTAGTTGTAATTATCATCTAGAACGTATAACGGTGTGTTCAGTTGGGGAAAATACTTGCCTATTGGGAAAAATCTTTAACGGTCACAGGGCTTGGGGTATTATCAATCCCGGTCTCTACATTATTCACCACTTTGGTGCTCAAGTCAAGTGTCAATTCTGTAAGCTTGTTTAATGTTGCAACATCAAATTTTGAACGTGATAACATAACCACATCAGCTTCACAATATATTAACCCTTTTAAATCAGAAAATAGTTATTGGAACGTTAAAAAAATTGACAAATTAAGCTTCAAGAACCAGAAAAGTAGATATTAAAGTTATAAGGACCATGATAAACAATATCCCAAACCTCAGACTGCAACAGATTTTTCCCTTGCTTATTCTAACTGTCAAATTTGTTTCTTTTCTAAGGAAAAAAGGAAAATCAGATCATTTATTGTCAAAACAATAATTAGAGAACAAATTGTTTAATTTGTTGTCAATGACTCAAATAATACATTATGCTTATATTTTGAAAGTAAACATATAAACAGTGTTCCCTGAATACTATATAATTTAATAATTATGAAATATCTTATCCGAATTTTGAATATTCTGTTTTCTAATTAATATAATAAAATTTTAAAGCAGTTAACTCTTTAATTTCAGTCTGTTTTCCAGATTTTAGGAAATGGTGATGGTTTTCTTTCAACTCATGCACCGTAAAATTTAGATGCATCGCCTCCTTGTTATTTATAATGGATTTACATTGAGATAGAAGCACATTGCCAAAACACAACTCTTATAGCATAGAACTCTAAGATAATGAGTATAGACACAGATCAGCAAAAACTACTCCCATTTCCTCTTTCACTAAAGATAATGATTAAGCCTATATGAAGATGGATTGACGATGGTGAAAGAGTAGCACCTATTCCCATGTTTCTCAAATTGTAAATGAGCATATAACTTGGTGAAAAGAAATATTTACCAAAACAACTTCCACGAATGTAACCATACCTTGCTGGCAAAGGATTCTTTGCCATTCAGAATCGCATTCATCGCACTAAATTGGTCATCAAAAACACCATAAAAGTCTTGGTAGAACTTGTTCCTGGAATTGTGATTATCCGTCAACAAAAAAAATTTAAGATCAAGAATCTTTGTTACTTATTCTGAGCAGCTAATTTTTAAAGAAAACTCTTCCCTACCGATCTTCTTCAGTGGCCTGCTCATCCATCTCATCAAATTTCCGGGTGAGTACTTCAGCCCCAACTGGTGAAAGCAAGTGCATTATCAAAGCTTCCAGTGTCCTTGGGAAATTATGCTGGATGAGCAATATATAACTTTAGAAGAGAATTATTCCAAAAGCAGAATAATGTCACATATATCAGTCATAGATTATCAGATAGACACAACCGTGATAAACTAAAGCGTAAATATCTGGGATAGTACTTTCTGCACTCTAAGTAGAATTCTGTCCACTTGGTGAAAAAGTTTTAGAAGAAAATAATGACTTACCACCATGGCAAGAAGAACGTCCTTAAGATTGCATGCATCAAGAGTAGAAATTATTTTTGCAACGGAATCATCCTCCAAGACGCAAAACTTAGATATCCTTGTTTCGGCATGCTTATTATCCATGTCAGCTGCAGATTCTTTGGATTGACTTATATCCGTGACATTAACATGGTTATGAACTAGAGAAACAAGTTCATTAAGAACCTGGAGAGCAATTGGTTTTAGTTCATGCAATCGAACTCTTTGACCTTGGCTCCTCAAATCACATATCTGGCTCAAGTTACCGCAACCTTGATCTGCCAATTAGATTACTCAGCAGAGTACCACAAAAATTATTGGGAATTCCTTTATATGAAAGGTAACAATTTCCATGAAATAAAAGATGCAAACAAACAGATTATTAAGACTGACCAGCTCCTATCGTATTAAGCAGTCTGTCTGGTTTTTCTTCAACAGTAGGAGAAAGCTTGTGTAATACTTGGTCCTGCCCTAAGTTGAGTAATTTCACATAGCATTAATTGGATGCAGTTGACAGCAGACTTCTAAATAATAGCAAAAGAAAAAAAAATGCTAAACTTACAATGAAAATGCCAAATGAAATTTAATTGCCAAGAATCATTGAAAAAATGACACACAAAAAACCAAACAAATTTATAGCACTAATGTCTAATGATATCAGATTATAAATCAAACTAATATGCTTCTAATTGCTTTTCCTGTTAAGAATTTGAACTTCTCAAAACTATCTCATCTGATAATTCAATAGAATTCAAAGTTACATTGAGAAAAACCCATCAGATTTTAAAAATAAGCCCAAACAGTAGAGGCAGATAAGGGTAATACAACCATATTATTGATTCGATTCACTAGTTAATTATTACAAGCCTTTTCCCTGGACTAGCACAAAGAAATGCTCAGCCAATAATTACTGGAGTAACTATAAAGGAGAAAAACTATTTTTCAGTTAAATTCAGGGCAGCTATTTGAAATCTTGGTGAAAAATTGGATTTGCTATCTAATGTTTTCTTTTCGTTAAAAAAATACCAATTGAAATGGAGGGTTTCTTCAAACAACAAGAAGCAGGGTCAACTATGAGATGGTGATAAATAAAGTGTAATCTCAAAAAAAAAAAGTGATGCAAAAGAGAATTATCTAAAAGAGATTTATTCACGCAAGGAAAAATTTAAACATTTCTATGATGCTAAAACAAAAGATATAGAGGTTGCAAGAATTTCAGAAGTAACTGATTCCGTAAGGGGATAGACATACCATTTCTTTGTCAGTCAATCTTCAAAAGTTAAATTTGAAGCATTGATTTGAGATGCACCAAAAAAGAAAAACAAGTCAATTTCATCTATTAAAGCTACAATGAATTAGTTACCGAGTAAAAAAGGGAAACAAATATAAAAATAAAAAATATTGAGAGAAAGCACCTTCTTAATATTCTACGCAAATAGTAAGCATCCATATGTTCCGACATGCTATTCATCACGTTCGACCGCCACCAAAAGTTGACAGCAATGGTCAAATCATCACTATCTACTTGGTGGAACCTGTAACAATTAACAATAAAGAACCTTTTAACTGGAATAATAAAAGTCATGAGGTAAAACTATACACAACAACCTAGTACCAACCCCAAAAATAGTTCAGAAAAAAATAAACCCATATCTCGCAGTTACACTTGGGCATGAGATGCACTAATCTAAGACCACTCCAGTTTTACAATTTAGATTTCTTGGTCAAACATTGTCAAAGAGAAAAGGATTGCTTTGCTAAAGATTTCAGTGAGAAATTTCCGATATATTAAACCATGAAACCTTGTTCCAACCAAGTACGCAATTGAAGCTGTGGGAATAAGGCCAATCCATGCAAGAACAGCCCCCATTCCCATCACCCAAATAACATTCAAATGGCACAACAGACCCAAGCTTCTGTTGCCTACTCACTCGATTAATTTCCTATGATGTTTCCATGATAATTGCAGAGTCAAAGTTAGATGAGGACATGAAAACATATTTCCAAGGTGCGATTGAGGAATAACCTTAGTGATAACCTTAGTGATGCAGGAGCACTATTCCTAAATAGGAATTTAGTTTTATTTTTGTTTTTATTTATTGATTTGTTTGGTTGTTTTCCCTAATTAGGATTCTATTTCTACACATTTTAGAATTATTATGTTAGCATAAATAGTCAAAATCTGTGGTCTGACAACTTAGTTTTCTGATTATCAATAAAAATGTAGGTTTAGAGTTTCTTTAGAAACCTCTAACCCCATTTTGTTCCAGTCACAATCTAATTTGTTAGCTTCCGCTACATCAAGTGTTATCAGACCTTTTCATCATGACTACCCAAGAAAGACCACGAGAAAGAGTAAATCAAAACCAAGAAGATTTAGCAGAGAACGAATGATTGCGGACTTGACCTAGGCTATGCAAGCCTTGCAATGTCAGGAACATGTGGAAACCCGAATGGATGATCCGAAAAGTGACCACGAACCCCTAGAGATTGACGATCCTAAGGATGACTAGACTCGATGGAAGATTGACAAAAGGTAGATTGGAAGATAGATTGTTACATGCTCTTGATTTAAATGAAGGATGAGTTAAAATTGAAATAGCTAATTTTTATGAAAAATCACATGTTGATGGTTATTTGGATTGGGAAGCTAGTTTGAAACATATTTTGAATGAAACCCATGGCTTAGAATCGAAAAGTTTTATAATTATTGCACTTCAATGGTAGAATAGAGTTGAAAAGAAGCGTACACAACAGTGCAAACCTAAAATCAGCACTTGGGAACACATGAAGACCAAAGTAAGGAAACAATTCAATTTTTATATGCTAATTGTACTATGGAGATGGACGAAAAATTCCATCGTTTAAAGCAGAGTAGTATATCAATTGTGGAGTATACATCATAATTCAATAACTTGTCAATTAAAACATGTTTAAAGAAATCTAATGAGCAAATAACAACTCGTTACCTTGTTAGTTTGAATCAATCTATCAGAGATGAGATTGGAATAGTTCGTCTCCACAACATTGAAGATGTTCGACAATATGCAATAGCACTTCTTCACAAAGCAATTTTAACAAGACAAATGAAAGTAGTGACAAGGGAGACAAAGACAAGAATATTGTGCTTTATGGTGGGCAAAACCATGTTGGTCTTGGTGCATCAAAAAGTTATGGCACAGCTCTGAAATACATTGTTATACTTGTAGAAAGAAAGGAAAAACTTCATTCTCTTATCTTGTCCACAGAAAAGGGTTAACCTTACATAGTTTGAAGAAGACATAGATCCAACATATGATGAAAATGAAGATAATATTGAGGTTGTTGACATATATCCGGAAACAGGATAATCTTTGGTGATACGTAGAGTTATGACAACTACAAGTGCAATAGAAGAGGAAGACTAGAGGAGACATAGGATCTTTCGCACTAGTTGTTGAAAATTCTCGGTCCTGCGTGATGGTCGTAGTCGGGGGTGTTGCTTCATGATCGAACTTTAGAGGACCAAAGTGCAATATGTAGAAGTGTGTGGATACCAACTTGAACAAAACCAATTGGCTTGTTCTTAGTCCACACATTTCTATACATATATACCTCTTTTCCTCTTTATCTTTTCCATGTGGGACATACCCACTTTCTTCTCTTCTTTATTTTCCAACACTCTCTCTCAAGTCCAACTGGCTCAACTTGTCTCGGCTCAGTTGCGACTTGCAATTTCTTTTTTATCTGGACTTGTCACTTCAAGCTCTCGAGCCTCAAAAGCCACAGGTCTCTTCATCTATTTTTGTCTGGGCTTGTGCTCTTTTTTCTTTGGCTTGAATCGTTATCATCTGTGTCTTCCTCACTAAGCTTTCTTCTTTGGGCTTCAGGTCTTGGGCCTCAGGTTTTAGTGACCTTGCACCGAGTCATGATGGGTTTCTCATGTCGGGCTTCTTCCAGGTCTTCCGTCCAGGATCTTCGTCAGGCTATTAAACCCGCCCATTTGGGCTCGGACTCTGATACCATGTTGAAAATTCTCGGGTATGTGTGATGGTTGTAGTCAGGGGTGTTGCTTCATTATCGAACTTTAGAGGACCAAATTGCAATATGTAGAAGTGTGTGGATACCAACTTGAACAAAACCAATTGGCTTGTTCTTAGTCCACACATTTCTATATATATACACCTCTTTTCCTCTTCATCTTTTTCATGTGGGACAAACCCACTTTCTTCTCTTCTTTATTTTCCAACACTAGTGTTTTGTGCGAAGGTAAGATTTGTGATTGTCATTGATAGAGGGACTATAAAATATTATCTTTAAAGAGGTCGTGGGAAAATTGCAACTCCCAATGCAAAAACATTCACGGCCTTATAAAGTGTGATGGTTGAAAAGGGGGTGTGAAATACCTGTAACTTCTCAATGTTTGGTGAATTCACTATGGAAAATAATTTAGAAGAAGAAGCTTGTGTTATGTGTGCCCATGGATATTGGTCATGTTCTTGTAAGAAGACCTTGGTTGTTTGATCATAACATGGATCGTAAAACAAAATCTAAAACTTATTCTTTCTATAAGAATAATAATAAGACGTACAAATTGTACCCTCTTAAGAAAACATAGGAGTCATCAGAAAGTTCATTGCCCAACAAAACCAATAGAATTTGTGGATTTTTGTTTGCTGACAAATTTGAAACTGAAGCAACAATTGAAACTCAAGTGCAGCAACTGCCAATTGCAAAGCCTGAAGTTATAGAAGATGTTTTGAATGTTAAAGAGTTGAGCTCTAAGCGAGGCAATCCATATATGAGGTTTTGGGTGAAATGGCTTGGACAATCAGCTAAAGATAACACATGGTCCATGGATAGCTGAAGAAGAACTGAAAAAATTGATCCGACCATATATGACAAATAGCTCAAAGTCTACTCACCAGAGTTGAGTTCTTTTAACCCGAGGGGTTTGATACAGGAGCATTATTCCTAAATAGGAATTTAGTTTTATTTTTTTTTTATTTATTTATTCATATAGTTGTTTTCTTAATTAGGATTTCTACACATTTTTAAGGTTATGATGTTAGTATAAATAGTTAGAATTTGCGTTTACGCAGCTTAGTCTTCTCATTATCAATAAAAATGTAGGTTTAAAGTTTCTTTAGAAACATCTAACCCCATTTTATTCTATTCGGTAGTCATTATCTAAATCATTAACTTCCGCAACATCACTTAGGCATCCAACTGTTATGGAAATCCACTATAATTATTTGTTGAAAATTCTCCCAGTAGCTTGTCTCATCTGACTTGAAATCTGAATTCTTACAAAAACTTTAAGAATATGGTGCCACAAAACTGTTAAAACAAAATTCCACAATTTATTGTAATCTCAATTCAATCCCATAATCTAGAATCAAAACTTGACCACCAAAAAAAAACATACGACCAGATTATTTCATCCACCCCTGATGTAGTGAGGAGACAACTGGAGATAAGCGCAAAGTTATGGACCGTAAACAAAGATGACAGTTCAAAGGACATACGTGGGTCACAAAATTGTAAATAGAAGGTTACTTTAAACCAGTACTCTCTCAGAACAAAATAGCATAGCAAAAATAATACAAATAGGTACTGCAGATTAAATCTTACCAGCCTTCAGGAATGAAAAGTGCATCTCCTTCATGAAGAACAACCTTCTGAGAGCACTCCATTAAGCATTTTGCTCTTGGATACACTGAGAAGTCTGGGTTTTCTAAAGGAACAGAACTGCCAGAAGATATGTAGCCACATGATAAATTTAGTGATGAACCAAAACAAAAAATTCAATCAGTATTGCACTTACACTCTTACACGTGCAAACATAAAAGAACAACCGACGAACAAAAAACCTCCCACTAGCTAAAATATTATGAGCATGCATCATAATTCTTCTACCACTGGGGGAAGAAAAGAATTAAGCTTTTTTGCTCTCAAGAAAGTAGTTGCATACCTGTGGTTTGAGGCCTCTCCATAAATCGGCAATGGATATAAAGATGGAGTTGCAGAAGGGGGCCACAAAACAACTGCAAGACATAAAAGTAAAAAAGATTTTGAACAGAAAGAACAATGTTAATATGGATTCACCATTTGTATCCTCAAATATTCCCATAAAGGCACACAAAATCAAAATTATTTGTGAAGTACAGTATGCTGACAAAGTCCAAATTATTCAAAACCAGCACCAAAATATGCAGCCAAAGATAACATGATAACCACAATTCAACAGTAAAAGTTTTAAAAATGATAGAACTGAACCTTGTTTGCACCCAGAAACGACGCAGAGTACATTATGATGTGGGTCGTAGTGAGTACTTGATTGAGCTTTGGTGCTATTCATCCACAAATTAATAGAAGCCAGTTCTTTCTTCCCCAAAAAAGCTGGCTACCCAAATCAACCACAAACAAAAAAAAAATAAACACAATCGCATTACCAAGCCTTGCACTCCACTCAACAAAAATACAATAACAAACTATCCAACCATTTCAATATCATCCTTCAGAATCTCCAATTGAACTCTCTCTTGATCCTCATTGTTCATAATCGGAACCTAACTAACACATTAAAATTCAATCAACCACAAAAAAAAAGAATCACATGAACAGTTAAATATTAAGTCACAATCACATTACATTAAAATTCAGAAACCTGAGCTAAATAGATTTGTTGAGGGTCAGGTTGAATGGAAGATGAGACGGCATTATGTTGGGCGTTTTGGATACGCTGTTTGCAAAATCCAATAAACGTAGAAAACGGCAATTGCACCTAACAAACAAATCAAACAATTATTTACATCCAAAGCTAGAACAAACAATGTGAAGTTACAAAATTACCCTGTCGTGACTCCGAATATCGCCATAGAAAACTGGAGCTGACGTGGACAGCATAGCCTCTACGATTGAAGAGCCAGCGCGTTCCTAATAATCAAGCAGAGTAATTGAGAAAAAGAGTTAAAGAGAGAGTTAGTGAATTAGTTATACCTGCAAATAGTGGAAACCGTTATTCGAGGGATTCCAGAGAGAGAAGGCTTTCCAGTGCTTAATGCATCCTCGAAACACCTTCAAATAATAAGAAAATAAGAGGAAGAACAAAAAATGGAAGAGAAGAGAGAGAGAGAGAGAGAGAGTTACAGCGGGGATGTTGTTGGATTCGATGGTGGAGGTGAAGGATGTAGGAGAAGGAGGGTGTTGGAATGTTTGGATTCGGAACTCTTCCATTGATTTCTTACTCCACCGCCCGCTTCTCTTTTATTAGCGCTTTTCTTACTAATAACTACACCGTTTTTACTACAACTTATTTTAAATTTACGGTTTCTCTTTCGTTATCTCTCTTTGTCTATCTCACTATCTCATTATTTATATAACTAGTCGACAACCCGCATTCGTATAGACATTTTATAAGTATCGAAATATAATAAAAAAAATATTAATATATTTTAGAGTTATATTTTAGAGTGACTGTCATTTATTACAATAATTAAAAATAATGTGTATTTATTTATTTCAAAAATAAATTTAATAAAATAAAAAATTATAAAAAATAAAAATAATTAAAATTGATGAATAAATTTTAATGAAATGTAAAAAATTATATTTCTGAATGTTTGTAATTAATTTTGATATTTTTTGTCTTTTTTTGAATAATTAAAGAGTGATTTGTAAGATTAGTTAATAAAAAAATATTTGGAGTTGTACATAAAAATTTGAGAAATCATATTAAAATATAAATAAAAAATAATTTTGTATAATATTATAATTCTTGAGTTGGTGGATAAACTAAATTACTCTATGACTTTAATAAACTCAAACACATAAGATATTTATCAAGTTTAAATATAAAAAATTTATATAAACTTATATGCGTGTGAATATATTGAATGGGTAGTGAAGAGATAATACAAAAACAATTAAGAGTTTTTTAAACTATTGATTACAGTAATTGATATAAAATTAATTAATTAACTTAAAATTTATTTAATTATTTTATTTAATTTTATAATTATTTAATCAATTTATTATAATTATTTTAATGAACGATTTTAATTGAGAGCTTAAAAGAACATTTATTTTACGAAAATTGAAGAGTTCAAATAAAAATGTAAATTGAATAGATAATGAAGAGACAATACAAAAAAAAAGTATTAAGGATTTTTAAAACTATTTATTTCGCTAATTAATATAAAATAAATTAATTAATGAAACTAATTAAAAAAATTTAATTAGAATTTTTATATTATTATGGTTCAATATTGTGTTTCACTTTAATATTTGAGAAATTATAATTCTTGGGTTGATGACAAAATTAAATTACTTCTTCACGAATTTGATAAACTTGAATATATAATAAATATCTATGAAGCCTAAATAAAAATACTTTCTTATATATATATATATATATAAGTAGCAAATATACAATGCAAAAATTATTTTAAGAATCTTTAAAATTATTCTTGCAGCAATTAATAAAACTGAACTGATTAAAATAATTTAAAATTTAATTAATAATTTTAATTTATTTATTTAAATACATTAATTGGCAGTTTGAAAAATAGAAAAATATTTTCTGATTAAATATTGTGATCTATTTGTATATTTTGTGAATTATTACTAAAAATAGAACAAGCTAGTAACGACAAATACAAATGTTGGACAACAACTACTATTTCACTATTAACGTTCACCTTATTTGCAATCTCAATTGCTTAACACGTACAATAAACTCAAATTCCTAGCACTGATGGTATAGGTCCACAAGGAAATGCCTATTTAGTAGAGTTACTAAACATTTTAAGCAAATACATCTTATTTAGAAGTTACGAACAATTGATTATTTATTCTTCAAACTACACCAAATTACACAAACTTGCTGCCACAATAAAATTGAATGTGCATTAATTCATAATATAAAAACTAAAGAATGCATTGCTCAATAAAAATGAAAACATTAACAACCTTGAACCTATCCTCCTACGACTATAGGAAAAAAAAAAGGTTGCATCATGAAGCAATAGATTCATAGGCTCTAGAGTTAATGCTATCAATTGAGACTAATAAACAACAAAATCAAATTGCACACTGAATAGACCACAATAAACACAGTACTAGAGAAATCAAAACTGCACTATTCACTACATTCAAGAGAGCATAATTAAATAATTTATGCAGTCGATTGGATCGTCCTGTTAGATCTAAATCCACATCCCCTTCCATGTCTTCCTCTCTTGAGAGGACGACCTACATTTGCAGCAAAATCACCATCAATTACCAATGACAACTGCATACTATAACAATTTTTTTCTAATACACAAATGTCATGATATGAAGCAATTGTGCATCATATCCATTGAGAAAATAAGTGTTGTTAACACATCATGAAATTCATCAAACATACAAAAAGTCATGACACAATATACTTACCAAGAAAAGGTTGTTTATGACTATGAGCTTGTTATTCGTCAGTTGGTGAAAACACTGACTTAGTGTTTTTGAGAATAGTGACTGTCTCAAACACTGACTTAGAAATGAGATAGTTGCAGAACCATTACGATAAAAGATTGACAACATTTGATTTATTTTATTTTAGATGACATGTAGTAAATAAATATAAAAAACACTTGTTTCAATCTAAGAATAAATCACACGTCAAAGGGATTAACAATAGAAAAAATATACTTGTTAGGAATTAATGCTTCTACAACACTTACATTGTAATTGGGAACAAAGACAACATGAAAATATACAAAACAACTTAGTCATTCCTACATGATTATGATAACCTCATGTTTGTTGTAGCTCTCAATTGTTTATCTTTGTAATGACAAATGACTGTTTGTAGGAATACTTTAACAATGCACCTATATCAAGACCATTATTAACATTAACACCCACATCAATAATGAATTCAACAATCCTCTTCATGTGTGCATAATTAGAGAATGTTTTGCTTCCAAATATATTCTGTTTCTTCAGTACTCCTTAATTCTTCTGTAGCAATAGACAACTCCCATGATATTCATCAATTGCCTTTTACATATGTGGATGCACTTAATTTGAAAAATATACAGCAATCCTGTTAATTTTTGCCACAATGCTTCTATGAAGGCACCAAACATCATTACGTTTTTCTCAAGAAAGATAATAGATAAAATGTTAACTATAAAAAATTACTTGTACATCTAACGTATCTGGACGATTATTCAATAACTGCACTGTATCTTGACCGATTTTGGTAAATGCATGTATTTGACTTTATTATTAATATGCATGTGGTAAATAGCCTATAACACTAGCTCCCTACTCCTTTGTTTGGGTTTTCCAAATGTAGGTGTAATTCATAAGTTATTGATGTAGATTTTATGATGAGCTTCGATTTGATATTGTGTGGGCCTCATAGCTCATCCTGGATTAAAAGTTATTGTCTTTAGAAGTTTTGGTGTAATTTGACAGGACCCAACCTATAAAAAAATATGGAAAATTATAGGAATGTCATAATAGACATTCCTATAATTGAAAATGCCCATGTATGTTCTCTCATTTCCATATATGCTAGAATTCAATTACAAAAATATGGAAATGCACAGATTTGTAATTGAAATAGTAGGAATGTTAGCTGGC
>CANYCX010687184.1:0-19621 GCA_948193385.1 Breynia disticha f. nivosa
AGGAAGCGGCCCAACCAGCTCTCTTTCGAGATTCCAGCATTTACAGACCACAGGAGACCACTGAGGATCGATCCCGCGCTGCTTGTGACTGTACTGCGAGCTAACACACCTCCACACCACTGAACCAACCCGTGCTGGGTAACAATCATTTTATTGAACACAATCCACAAGTGTTGTACTTGGTGATGTATGTTTGTGTCAGTTTTGTTATAATCTTTTTGTGTTTTCGATCAAATATCATTATTTTGTTATTTTGTCATAAATATCATAAAAATTGAATTCGTGTTATAAACGTGTGATCACAAATTGTGTTATTGTACCAACGACCTCTTGGTTCAGTGGTAATGGGGGCTGAGCTTGGTAGGGCGGACCACGGTTCGATCCCCCGCAACGTCGATTGGAAGGGAAATGAACCTTAACCCCCAACTCCTTCCCGAACCGGATTAGTCTCGGCCCAGTGGGTCGAGGATACCGGGGCTTGACCAAAAAAAAACAAATTGTGTTATTGTATAAAAAAATTGACAGTTTTAGGTTGTGTTTGGTTTAACTATCGGTACTTTTGCGTTTGCGTTTAAGACTTAAAACAACTATATTGTATTTGGTTTAGCTGTTGGTAGCTTTTGTTTTTGCATTTGAGACTCAAAACGTAATAGCTTCTATACGCGGCTGTTGGGCTATATTTTATTATTTTACCGTTTTAAAATTTTAAACCAAACGTATATATTCTAAACGTCAAATTAAATGCATTGATAATTTTACCCAACTGATCAACAACTCAAACAATTTTGAATTAGTCATTGGGAGGAAAGAAAAAAACAACTTTCTTTCTTTCTTTCTTTCTTTCTTTCAGCAAGTTTGATTAACCATACCTTAGGCTATTACAAAGTGAGACATTAAAGTGAACTAGAAAGGCCTAATTGGATACTTATCTAATTAACTGACTTTTCATTTGAGATAATTACTCTTTAATCTTCACTTTACAAAAGTGAACATTTTGCTTCTCCATGGCACCTTCAAATTCAACAATGGTCCATCAAAAAGGATACCAACAATTTGGCAAGGCATCTCTATTTTAGGTTAAGTTTTAGATATATGGCCAAAATTATCATTAATTAACTTAATTATAGTTTTTGTTTTTTACTAGTAAAGAAGCTAAGCTGACTGGTTATTATAATTGTTCTTCTTCCAATATTATCACAGAATCTGTGACTATCAATGCAAGTTGCCACCAATTAAAATAGTTGCTGCCACAAAAAGCAAATCAAACCCACTTTTCCATTACTTTGGGCATAGACTTCCTTGTAATTACATATGGTAAATAAGTGGTGAAGTCATCATCTAAAAATAATATATAATTTATCGATTTTGTTATGTAAAATTATGTTATTTTTTACTCCCTCCGTTTCAAAATAAGTGTAGTTTTAGCTCTAAAATTTTGTTTCAAAATAAGTGTAGTTATGTATTTTTATCTCATTTCTTTTCTAAAATGTCCTGACTTGAAGTTTCAATATTAGTTATTCATTAATTATGTTCTTGTTTCTCTCAAAATCAACCATGGACAATATAATCATTTTTTAGCTTATTAAAGATCTTTCTTAATATGTGTGTCAATTCATAAAACTACACTTTTGTTGAAACGGATGAAGTATTTTTTTATTGCATAATGGTATTATTATGTAATTTTTTATCTTTTAAGTAACATTATGTATGTTATATAATGAATGAACAGATAAAACACAAAATTATCTAATCTAGCGATAACGAAGATGTCATCACCAACAGTGAAGACACTTTACCCTAAGAAGGCACCAAAATAAGTCAAGTCATGGTGAGAAAACATACTAGAAATAAGTGACAAGTGTTAATTATTAATAACCCGTTAAAAAAAGTATAAATTTCACATCGATAAATTATGGTATGCGTAAAAGACTTATAAGTATGGTAGATGCTTTAAAATTTTGGCGTTAAAATGTGGTGTTATACCCACTCGTATCTTCTTTCCTAGGCTCTCTGAATTCAAGAACAGCATATTAGGGCATTTACTCATGCAGAATTCTGGTTCTACTCGTATATTGAAATGGATATAGGTATAAATACGAGTTATTTTTTGTGGAATGTTCGGAAAGAGATTGATTTTAGTGCAAAATAAGGCAGTGACATGCATCCACGTTGGAATGGCTGTTAAAATGGGCCATTTCCAGCGGATCATGTCAGAAACCAATAATACTGAATTCAATGGCTAAAGCTATTCACTGGCTCTCTCCTCCTCCATTAATACACCAGAACCAGAGATCTTTCCTGGTTTTATCAAAACCATGTGGCCAAGTTTGGTGCCACAATTTAAACCTTTACCTCTTCGGAAACTCGGCCGCTCTCTCTTGTCATATCTCGTTCTTTAGTTTGCTTATCTTACGGTAGTTTTTCTGTAAAATCATCTTCTTATCGTATTGTTTCTGACTAATAAACTGAACTTATCTGCATAGTTACAAGATTTTTAGGCATGTTCACTTGCCAAAAGAGTAAAAAATCAGTTTTTTTAACCGACCAAGAAGTATTTTCTAAGTACATTTGGATGAGAATCCTATGCACATTCTCAAATGTTATCTCTAAACTGTTCTGTCTTTTTTCGTCTTATACATTTGTTACCACATGCATGCAAATCGAGTTCGACTTGAATAATTCTGTATATTTAATTTGTACGTAACTCCAAATATTTTGCTAACACTACTCCCAAAATTACTGTTCTGAGAGTTAATAACTATAAGTCGGATAGATACTTACACTCTACTTGTTTTGTAGATTGTCATGACTCATTTCAGTATTAGAAATTGTGGTATAATATTGAGTAGAAAGATCTAAATAATAGTACAATTATAACTCATTAATGTAATGAGTTATAATTCATGATTTTGTTAAGATTTTAAAATTGTGAAATAACCGCATAAACTCATCTCATCCGTTCAAAAGATAAAACAAGCATGATTTTCCTTTTATAATATGAAATCATACCATACAAAACTATGAACTAAGTCATTACGTACCAACAAAACGTTGAAAGTGTCAACAGAATCCTAAAATTATCAATTGTTCAATCAATAAGACTTTCTTCTTTCCCGATAAGAAGGGAGAAAAAGTAGAGTGAGGTGCGACCGACTTCCTTTATTGCTGCGTATTTTTAGATAGTGTTGTCTCTTTTATTGTGTTTTGTTCCGTAAATCGTCTCTTTGTGTCGTTTGCTGCTTTTATTATTTTAAATTCATCTATTATAAAAATTTCTGTATCCGTAATTATGAGAGAATGAGAATAATATGGTAGCCGTGACTTGGAAGAGCATGGTTTGAAAGAAGAGGCGTCACCCACAGGTTTTGCGATTGATGTTTCCATTATCCAATGATCTGCTACATCACTCACTCACACTACCTAGTATGATTGAGAACTCTGAACCAACTTATAGGGATAAATCGAAACCCCATGACTAATAATATTTAGGTTGGTGGGGTCTCATATTTCTATAAATGATGAGAACAATGTCACCTTTCAACCATGAGTATAATTCAGATTGATGGATGATTTGTATTTTGTATAACATTGAGCAACCTATAGAGTTGTTGATTGAGTTAACAATTTAGTCACTTGTGAGGTTCAGTTTGGTGTGATTCTAAAATCGAATTCTAACAGAGTCGCCCTTATGAGATAGGAGTTGTGTCTCTCGCTTTGACCCTAGATTAGTCTTCATCGAAAGTGCAGGATACCGAGTGATTAAGAAACTTCATTAGGAGCAATTCTCGGTAAATTTTAATATGAGGCCTTTGAAGGAGCGGATTCATTGGGCCCCTTCTTCATTTTACTAAACTGCACAGATTACGTAAATTTAAAACTGCTTTTACTGAATAAATAAAAGGTCTAGATTTATTTTTACCGAATCTAACGATTGTAATTTATTGTCTCATTAAGTCCCCTTTTAAGGAAACTCACTACAATTCTCATATTAAAAGTAACTTATTCATTCACTTACCAGCACAAAACACTAGCTTTTAGACTGCATAAACTTATTGGTGTTTGGCTGTTGATTGGGATATGCACTTGAGGTTATGTTTCATAATGATATTTGTAAAATATCTGGTTACTTTGAGACAATTAAATGATAGTTTTGTGTCACGTAAATTGAGACCGATAAAATATTTTAAGAGCTAAATATAGTATAATTAAAAAACAGTGAATAATTTTTTAATAAAACATAAAAATTTCTTTTCAAAAAATGAGGAATTAAAAAAAAATGTTAAAATTGTATGACATAATTGAAATGTTCATATTAAATAATTAACTCGAACAATCAACAATGTACAGGAGCCACCAAATCAAATGGCTAGCCTAGTCTTTCTGTTTTTACCAAACCCGACATTTATCTTCCTTTTTCATGAATTTTTAAAATTTGTTTCCTTTTTTATCTACATTTTATAACCCACTTGCCCACTTCTTTCCGCCCTTTTTCCCATTCTCTCACTTTTTTCCTGTTGCGTTTTGTGTTTCACCGTTCTTTATTTCTCTGTCATTTTTGCGTTGTGTGTTTACATTATTTGTCCATTATCTTTTGAAGCTTTGATTTCTTCGATTATGTTTTTTATTTTCCATATGATTTTTAGGTTTTCTGTTTTTTTTTTTGTTTCTAGGGTTTTATTTGTTTGAGTTAATTTTCTTTTTGTCTGCATTATTTTTTGCTTGTTGATATTGATGTTTGATTTGAAGATCAGTTCTCAAAATTCTGACTTTACAAAGTTCTTAGATATTTTCATTTTTCACTTTCTTTTTTTATATACTTAAATAACAAAAATAAGTATTTTTTAGTATAAGTTGATGAAAAAGACCATAAACTAAACACAAATAATAAGTTAAATATAATTATATTAACTAACATTTGGTAAATAAGAATTAATTTACATACCGATGCATAAGTTTACCACAACTTGACGAAAAAAATTGAAATTTGCTTAATTCAGTTTTTATTTAATTACACCAAACTTGAAGAGCATAAATTCACTCTGAAAACAATTGAATAATATTAATTAGTTGATATAAAGTTGACAACAACTTGATAGTAAGTTAACAAACTGTTAAGAATAATGAGAGAGAAAAGTTTTGTGTTTACATTTTTAATAGAAAACTTGAAGAAACACAAAAGGGATTAAGTTGACATAAAAAGAACAATTAAAAGACTAAATAATTACAGTTGTTAAAACATAAGATTAAAGACTTTTATTACCTTTTTTTTTTTTAGAATCTTAAATTTCAATGATATCAATGTTGTTTTAATAATGTTATTTGTTTTTTCAGTGTTTAAGATTGTTTTGATAATGGAGGTGATCATATCAATGATGTTGAATAACGCGTGGTGGAGAATAATGTCGTTTTGAAGTTTCGATGATTTCAGTGTTGTTTTTGTGTTTTGATGGAGAATAATGAGTCGTGAAGGAAGCTTGTTTGAATGTTCATGAAGGTTCTCTAATGGAATTAGAATTCAATCTTGACTACGATATGTTTAAAATGGAAGAAAATCTACGAAAATGTTCGATATCTGTCATTGGACCAATAATCCGTTTTATATTATATTGGGCTGAGAAGAAAGCCTGAATCCATCTCAGAGCCCATCCTTCCAATGTCCTAACCGTAAAAGCAACCAAACCAAACCACAATTAAACAGAACCCGCTATAACATCAACAAAACGTAACCAAACCCACCGGTTTCATTCTATAACAGATCTCCGTCTCGCTCTCAACGATCTTCTCTCCTCCAATTCGTTGACTTCAATGGCCGACGATTTTCAAAAAACGGAAAATTACGTAATTAACCCTCATGCTTTTCGCGATCTGTTTATTCATGCAAGATATGGTTTTTTTTTTTTGTGTTTTTTAATTCGAATTGTGATCTGGTGTTTGTTTTTGTGGGTTTTTGTTTATTTTGATTTTGTTTTCATTTGATGCACACAGTATTTTTTTTGCGTTGCATTGTTGTTTGTATTGAATAATGATAAGGAATATTTTTGCTGTAATCCTTAATTTTTTTTGGAGTGTTTTTTTTTGCTTAATTTGGTCATCTTTTTCATTTTCTGCGACTATTATTGCAATTTAGGATAATTTCTTGATGGTTATCATTTTTGACATGCATCATTTTGAGCTTATTAGAGATGCAGATTGCGAATCACTTGTTAGTCTTGTGATTGTTTTATTGAATTTGTCGAGAGGAGAGATTTAGAAGAAATGCATGTGTGAAAATTAGGGTGAACTGTGATTTTGTTTATATGGTTCTCTTTAATGCGTGATTATGTCCTTTTTTAAAAAAAAACTCGTGATTTCATCTAATTGGTAGTGGAAATTTGCTCAAAATAAATCATAATTTCGTCTGCTTTGAAATTTGTTTATCGTGATCTTTGCGAAGAAATCAATGTTTTCTCTAAGAACATATGGATGAAATAACTTATTAGAGCAGACCACAAGCTCGAAACCATATTTCAGCCATAAGATTTCGAACTCTTTTGTCGAGTTTTGATTGTTTCATACAAGTTGCTTTGTAGTGGATACATCTTTCGACTCTTTTTGTTGCTGCAATTCTTAATTTATCAATGGTTCAATACAAATTTTGGCATTGTTTATGGTGTATTGGCTGGTTTATTTATGGTGTTTGGTGGCTCTTGCTTTGCTGGTTTGTGATGAATTTTACAACGGACAGGAAAATGCCTTCAAGGAGGCCGAGGCCAAGGGCTTTAACCCTGCATTGATCGTGCTTTTAGTCGTCGGGGGCTTGGTATTGGCGTTCCTCATCGGCAACTATGCCCTCTATGTGTATGCGCAGAAGACTCTTCCTGCAAAAAAGAAGAAGCCTGTCTCTAAGAAGAAGATGAAGAAGGAGAGATTGAAGCAAGGCGTGTCTGCACCCGGAGAGTAAAAAGCTCAAAGCTTTCAGATAGCTTGTTATGTTCGTAATAGGTTAATGTGGTAGAGATTTTCTCCCATTTCTTGCCCAGAGAGTTGTCTCTGTTTTTTTTTTCCTTCTCGATTTGTTTAAAACTTCCTCATACTTCTGAATTTTGCAGTTTAAACATAAGAAGAGTTTGCCTTTCTTAGTTTTCTATTGTTAATCTGCTCAATTCTGATGTTCAGATGTCTTCAATGAAATCAAAACCAGAAACAAAATGTCATTTACAACACGTATTACATCAACAGGTATACAATCAAATCCTTGTTCAAGAAAAAGGTATATCTTCAACATCAGTTTTTATTGAGATCGGCCAGCCGAACCAGTAATATACGTGCCTTCACCGGCAACGATAAGTACAAAATATTATAGGGATATGGTCTATAATTGACCGTAACTTAGCAAACCGGAAAATGATTTCACATTCAACGACCCATTGCCTGTGCGCCGGGAGGGAGCATAACCAAAACCGGCTGCGCATTGAAGCCTGGGTGAGGCATTCTACGGCGGATCTCACGGCCTTCCTGGCAAAGAGCACAAGGGTGGCAAAATACGTGGGTTGCAAAATCACATGCCGTTTCTAACTGCTCACGGTTCAAATCATCTTCCACACAGCTTCCACAACAACCACATGACCTGTTAAGTGCTTCACAGCTACCCTGTTTCACACCGATGAGTTCGGAAATTAATGCTTGAGAAGGGTTGTTCTTCATGTTTTTAACAAATATACAAATGCATAGAAAGAACTATGTCAAAATGTTCCCTACAAAGATGACAAATTCACTAGCTCTTCTAATGATATACATAGATTAAGCATAGAAACGAAGAATCGATACAGGTAGTTCTCTGGAATAAAAAAAGGGCGGATTTATAGAGCACAGTAGGACAATCAACCACAAACTATCACTATATTTCAACCGTAAATGAGAGATAAAAAAGATACACACCTCCAGGTTGAACTTTCGGCGAATTGCTGTGCGGCTAGGGTATGAAAAACACGGAGCAAGGCAGTTTCCGCCGATGAAGGACTTACTAATCAAATATAGAGCACAGTAGGGTAAGCAGTGGCTAGCAAACATTCCGGTAGTGGATCCAAGTCTCTCAACATTGCTTCCATACAGAACACAAGGAGCAAGGCTGCCAAGAAGACCTAACATAACAGAGCAATTACAAACAAAGAAGAAAATGAAACACCTTTGTTCGATAACAACTCGGTCTGAATTTAAAGCGGAAAGCCATCACCAGGGAACTGAGAACATATGGCCAAGAATCAAATGTTTTCTGAGTTGATTCAAATACTTAATTCTTTAGCAATTATGTTTCAGCAAAGACAAAAATCATTTCATCACAATAACAAAATGTCTTATCAAAATCCAGTTCCAAAATTACGAGATCAGTATTTATCCTATCCAACTGAACTTTTAAGAACATTAATTGCATAGATCAGAAGAAAAAAAAGCTCATTCCATATGCAGCCTAACAAATATCCAAAGCCAGATATATATTAATCCATTGAGTTTTACCAATACATAGAACTGATTACCAATCCTCAAGAAACCAATGGGGAAATGGAAATAAAATTCCCAGTTTAGCTTATTCCTATTCAGCTTCAAATAAGCTCAATCGAAATAACAACCCAAAAATTCCAAATATGATCTTACGAAAGTCAAAATTGAATGTCAAATTAAACCAAATTTAGCAAAATCCTCAATCAAAAACCAATTCTAACGCAAACCAAAATCAATTCCAATGTAAATCGACCCAAAGCACCAAACTTTAACACCAAAATCAAAAAATACCCAAAAAAATCTCAACTCTACAAAAAATACTCACAAACTTCAAGATCGCTGCTGCAGAACTCATCATTACGACCAAAGCAAGAGCAAAGACCCGAGCTCCACTGGGACCGATCCAATGGTTCGCCCACAACACTCCCATGATTCAAAGGTAACCCATTAGGGATCCAACAGACCGGTTCATGGGTTGGTTTGAGTGGTTTGTCTTGGGTTTCTTGAAAGTTTTTTGAAAGAAGTGGGCAAGATTCATTTTGATTTGTGTCGGTGGTGGTGTCAAGGTTCTTTGTGTTGTTGGGGTTCGCCATTTTGTCCAGAGAGAATTGAAAAGTCTTCGGTTTTGGATTCAAGAGATGTGGCAAGAAATTTGACGAATCAATAGAGTTTTGGCTTTGTGTCTTGTTTAATTTAAACTATTCTTATTGTATTGAGAAAAAAATGTGAGGATTACGACAACGGCCATTCACCTCATAGGAATTCCCATCGACTCGCATTTAGCGCTGTACATGAGATCAACCATGTAGAATTTAGTGCATTCAAGTTCAATTCATTTAAAATTTTACGAATATGTATTTAAATTAAATTTTTTTATCGAACTCAAAATTTTATTTAAAATTTAATTATTTAAAGCTCATGAGTTAATAAGTCTATCAGACATTGAATTTTATTATTAAAATAAAAATTTGTCATAAAAAAAAATAAAATTAGGATGAAATGAAATAAATTAATTTATTTTTCATTAAATTTTATTATTGAAATAAAATTTTGTGTTTGTCGGTATATGCACTTAAAATGAATTAACACATTATTTATGACTTCACATTGTAAACGTCTTTATAGTTATAAAATTTACCTTATATACACTTAGTACACGTAAATTTGATAAAAAGTTATACATCTTTATACAATTTATGAGTTTGTTCTCGAGTATATTCACAAGTTTAAAACGAGCTTCTTACATGTGTTCACAAGTTTACGAGTCAAGTACTTGAGTACTCAGGTTGCCTAAAATTTTGTTCAAGCTTGGCTCGTTTAATGAATCGAGTCATGAATGTGCTTTAAACGAGTCAAACACCGAGCTATTCGTAAATGGCTTGACTCATTTATAGTCCTACTCGCATTTGGTCAAATAACATGATTAAAAATTATATAATTAACAATAATATTACTAATATTGATTTAATTTTATAATGCTATATAATATAAAAATATTTGATAAAAAATCACTGATACAATCATAAAATTCATTGATCCAAATTGTTAATAGATACATATAAGGACTTTCATAGCAAGTGTTAAATTTATAGATCGAAATGATAGTATCCTAAAATTTGGGGACCGTCATGGAATTTAACTCAAAATAATTACTTAGTCCTTGTTGCTTAGGTCAAGATCACATTAGGGATGGAGGTGGTCCTTATCAGTCGAAGCCTCGAAGGGTTGAAAAAAGAGGCCTAAAAGAATTTCAAGGACCTCTTCAATAAAACTATCACTTTTGTAGGACTTTAGCAAAGGAAATTCATTGTGTGTAAATCTTGTGAGCATTTGTTACAAGGGAATTTATTAGGGTTGACAATTTGTTGACAGATTATATTAGTATTAATAATTTTTTTCTATCAAATATTATTATTTGTGACATAAAATAAAAAATAAATTTGTGTTATTTATATTGTGTATGGCCATGTACTCAATAGTTGTATTATTCAATTATAAATTATTAATTATTTAAAGATATCTATGCTTAAGTTTTGCACAAATCTAATTCCAATAGAGTGGACATATTTAATTTAATTTAATTTTTCAATTCATCAATAAGAAATTTTAGGAGCTCGTTAAAAATGGCACAAGTAACAACCTCTCTAAATATAAAAAATGTACTACCAAATAATAACACAAAAATATAAGATCAGTTTCAATAATTAAAAAAAAGTGCTATACTTGTAATCATATTCATACTCGTATTCATACTCATACTCATTGTTGGGTTTTTAGTAACCCCACATTTTATAAATAATAAGTATAATATTGTTCAAAAAATTTGATAATTTTAACGTTGGGATATAAAAGGATGTGATCAACGAGTAATTATAGTATTTAAACTCGATTCATTTAAAGTAAATGACATATTTATAAGAGCATCTCCAATATTCTTCAAAACTCACGTTTTTTTTTTTAAATAAAAGTTAATTTTTATATATTCTTTCTGATAATCTCTTTCTCTCTATATATATATTAGCCCTTTCACTGAATAGGACCAAAAGGTTAATTTATAATAATATTTTGTTATTTTTACAGTTCAAAAAGTTATTTTTAAAATTTATTTTATACATGAAAAAAAATTCATGCAGAGAGATTAGTGTAAAGTATTGACAAACTCAATTATATAGAGAGTATAATAGTCATTTATAGAAGTAATTATTTCCCTAAATTTATAAAAGAAAAATGAATTATTCTTTTTCATTTAAACAATAGTTGTGAGCATGCATTGAACCAACACCACCAAATTTATCTTATTCTGGACCATTGTTCATCATGTGCTCTTGTTTTTTATGTTTGATTTTTTTGGTAGATGAAATTTTAAGAAAGAAATCGAGTTAACTTATAAATTAAGGATAGAGAATCTTAAAGAGATCTAACGAATCAACATTTCAAAGTCTCTTTTAGTGCCGCTACAAACAGGGATCGAACTATGTATGTTAAGTGTGTTGGTTGACTTCATTTATCGTTTAACCTACAAAATAGAGAAGGACTATAAGAATTAAATTGGATTCGGACTACAAGCAGACCAGCTGGTCCAAGTCATTTCTGCTCATCTGCCAATTTGAATTGACGACAATTTTCATATTTTCGAGCCATTCATGCACTATCCACCTCCACATAATTATCATACACTCATCTATCTACATTCAATGGTATTTTATAATTTTGATGATAATTTTTTATACAATAATACAATTTATGAATATACGTATAATATAATACGAACTAACACAATCAACAAAAAATGATGGCGAGAGGGACACAGACGGCTGAACTAAGATCATCATCGTGTTCATTTCACAATCAGTATTAAACTTATGAAAATTCCCAAATACAAACCACACAAATCGTATTGATTTTAATTAAACATCAAACTACATCTTCATAGCTAAAAAAAACTAATATAAAAAACCACCTAAATCATTCTCATATATGCTTTTGATACAGAGAACCCTAAAATAAATTTCTTAAAGGCAAAACAAAAAACTAAGCTGTGATCGTTACTTCATTTCTGGAAATGAAAACAAGGCTCAACCATGAACTTTCTTAACCTGCATATATAAAACAGAAGTGACAGAAAGAGAATGGATCAGAATATTTAGATGAAAATAAGCTGAATTTTCATGAACATACAAAGAAATCTTACATTATCTCCATTGTTTACAGGCTTGGTAGTAGTCTTGGTGGTTTGATGATGAAGAAAAGACCTGCCATGAGAATGACCAGGAGGTGGAATCACAGATGAGTGAGTCTCAGGTCCTCTGTAATCGATCTCATAAACTTCAGATTCTGCCGCATCAAACCAAAAGGCAAGAAAGAACATTAACCATTATCAAAACTAACAGATTCTAGACTAAATCAGATACCCTTTTGAGATATAAACTTAAAAGAGATAAGTGTAGGAGAACGTATATACCAGTTGACAAGGAAGGAGTGGAGAAGATGAGAAGGATGAGGAAGGCTATGGCGATTAATGACTTGGTGAGCTCCATGGAAGAGTTCTACGATTGAGAAGGGTGGAGTGACACAGATGGTTCGCAAAATGTACAGACAGAAGTGCATAGTGAACATTTATTTATATATATAGCATATAAAAGTACAAAAATAAATGTACAAAAGAAGGATAATATGTATAATATAAAGTTTATTGTAGTAATAAGTAATATGAGGGTCACGGAAAAGAGGAAAGGGACGGAGGCAGTTGGAGGTAGGTACGGCAATTTGAGTTCGCGATTCGTAATCGTAATTTACGTCGTGTCTTTAATAATTATATTATCGAATCAAAAATTGTTGGTTGTAGTTGAAGTTATTATTTTTCAGCTTTTTGGGCTATTGAAAACGTCGCAATCGATACGGCAGTAAGTTGCAAGGTAAGGATGGGGATGTATTGGGGTCACTACTCCAATGAGGACTATTTTTTGTGTCATTGAGGACAATAAAAATTCTGTAATTTTTTATAAATTTCTGTAATAGGATTAAATTATTAAGTAACTCATTAATAAAATTCTGTAACTTTTTATGAAAAAATATAACTTTTTATGAATTTCTGTAACATGACTACTTGTCCTTAATGAAGACACAAAAAGTAGTCCTCATTGAAGTAAAGACCTGTAATGGGTTGGATTTAAATTAAAAAAGAAATATTTTATGGAATTAATTCTCATCATATCACTTCAGTTTGAAATTAGGGTCAATGTGATACACATAATACGTTATAATTAATGTCAGATTAATTGTAATTATTGTTCCTAAATATATTAATCTACTTTATTTACATTCATTTAATGTCTTTATATATATATATATATAATTAAAAATTATTTTATGGTGAGGACAGCTCCATGTGTATATAATTGTGATGTGTTATTGAGGGACATCCCAATAGAATTACATGCACGTACGGTTGGACTCAAAATTATTTTAAAATATAAAAATAAATGAGTTAAAAGTAATACATGTATAATGGTAGGAAAAGTGATGGTGCGATACTGCAAAATAACGTACAATAAAAATAATGACATCAAAAGAAAAAACACGATAATAGGATCAGTCTCCTTTGTCTTCCTATTTGATTGGAATTCACTTCCTCACTCCTCAATATTATAAAAATTAGACCAAATTGATTGGTCGAATTGACGAACTGTTTAACTGGCCACTGATTTGATTCGATTTTACCATTCAGGTTCTTCAGAACGTGTGATTTTGGTGGAAAAAAGCATGGTAACAAGATCAATAAATATGTCTTAAAGGTATGTTTGAGGTTGGAATAAAATGAGGTGAGGTGGTAAAGGCAACAACCTGAATTTTAAGTTCTAACCTTGCTAAAATATATGTATATTTATTTGATAAAATTTGTATATTAATGGCTTCGTGAAACAAAGAGTCGGTGCTTATACAAATGAATTTTTTAATCCACAAATGCATGATTTCATAATTTAAAAGTATGAATAAGTGTTTGACAAAAAAATAGGGTATGACCGTTTTTTTATCGTATTTTTTATGTAATGCTGTTTTTTTTATGGTTTTTTAATTTTTTTCATATTATTTTAAATTTATCTATTTTTTATTTTTTTTATAAAAAATTCTAAATATAAATATATGAGATCTAATAACTATATTTTTTATAATTACAACATTTTCGATGTCGTCTTAAGGTTAATGAAGAAGATTCCACATTGTTGGGTTTGTAATTAATGGTCAAACAATTTATTTTTACGGTTTTTAAAATTTTAAATAACGAATATCATACATACTAAATTGAAAAAATTATAAATTAAATTAATATATAAAAAACTTAAAAATCGTCATATTTCTTAAAATCTTACTTAACAACCAATTTTCAGTGATATATATTATCGCTAGTCATAGCAAGACCAGCTATGAACATGCACGTTGACACGAAATTTCGTAAAGATTCACAATTATTTTTACTGAAATTTTTTTTCACAACTCCTCAAATTAATTCATAGTTTTAAAATATTATCTTTATTTATTGAAATATTTATTTTAAATGAATAAATTTATTTGGAGAATATAAAGTTAATTATAATGGGTTGCATTGGTTCACTAATGTTTAAGCTCACATTAATATATTTTTTTTGTCTGAACCTCCCGGTATCCCCGACACATTGGCCGAGACTAATCCGAATTCGGAACGAGAAGCACGGCTCCTTCCTCACGGGGACGACTCTCCTCAGATTCAAACCTGGGTTCAAGCTTTCATGTGTTCCAATCTAGAATCTCGTTTGGAAGTTAATTAAAAGTGGTCCATAGAAAGTTATGAAAACCATAAAGATTTAGGAGAGAGCAGTTGGGTTGCATCTAAATGAGGTATTCGTCGTACCAGAATTTTCACATACATGCAATGGAGGTTGGAGGAGAGGGACCCTGACAACCTTGCAAAGATTAGCCACAAGTCGCTATTTCTTTTTTTACAAAAAATTTAGATTGAGGGAATGGTGTCGGCAGTGACAGTAAAAGTTACTGAACTCAAAGAGCGTTACTTACGACAATATTTACATATGTTCACCCAACAAATGTCTTGTTATTATTGTTAGGTCAACCCTTTACAGTGTGTTTTAGATGGGAGGTTGCAGAGGTAGATGAAGGTCTTGTAAAGTAAATTTAATGAAAATCTTGTTTGGAAAAGAAGTTTTTGAATGGAAAGTAAGTGTTTCAGAGATTTTAAAAAACTTCTAAAACCATGAATCTGAACACTCCAAATTGGTGGGTTGAAGAAGTAAGAGTAGATTTACTTTTTATTATTTTACAAACCTTTACTTTGTCTTACCTTCTTTCCAAATAACACAACATTTTAAATGACACAAAACTTTACCTTACTTTACTCTACTTTACTTTATAAACATTTATCTTACTTTACTCTTAATTTTGTCAAACACACTGTTAGAGTTAGTAGCAAGTCGCTATTTAATGACAAAGAACACCTTCTTATTACAATACGTATGTATTCTGTTGACCAAAAAATATGTATGATACTCTTTCCGTTCTAAATTAATACTAAACGATTTTGGAGAATTGCGGAATGAAGAGACAATGTTTTAAATAGGCTCAACATTCTTAAATGGATGTATTAATGCACATGTGTAGATCCATGTGCAAGCATTTATACCGAATTACACTTAAATACTGAGCTTTAAATCTCTACCCAATCATTTCTAAGAAAGAAAAGACAGGAAATTATATAGAAAACCTTGGTTGGTCATCATGAATGCTTTTGAGAGAGCAAGAACAATGGTCCATTTAGGTGAGAAGTGGAGGCAAACCCCAAGTTGTTGGTTCAGCATCAACAGCTATGTGCTTTATGGCTCAAGGCTGGATCTCAACATACATAACTTGGACTACTTCCAACTGCAAATTTTAGAGCCACCAACTTCCAAGAGCCTTTCCTTCTTCACTATTTCTATATAAGAAATAGACATAATAAGTTTGCGCAAAGTTTACTTCAAAACATGTGGTGGTGCATGTTCCATGGAGGTCATCTTAGATCAGCATGAATACATGATTAATCTTTTACAAGTCTACTCTCACATATTTTATTATATATATATATATATCTTTAGGGTTGTAGTTAGACTAGCTGAGTCAAGTTTTGGATTGTTCAATCTCAATTCGTTTAAAAATTTATGAGTTCGAGCGCAAATCGAGTTTTTTATTGGCTTAAAATCTTGTTTAAACTCAACTCATTTAATTTTCGTGAGTTAACAGTTCTGTCTGTTCACGAGTTTTTCAACTTTGAATGAACCAAAAAATAAAATAAGATATAAAATTTATTATTTTTAATTAGTATAGTGTAATTAATCATAATATGTTATGTATTTTTTTCAAATAAGATTTTGTTCCAATATTAATTATTTTAAAAGAACTATATACCTATTTAAAATACAAAGAAAATATAAAAGTATGTATTAATATAAAAAAATCAAATATATTGTCAAGTTTGCTCACGAGTCTATCATCAAACTTCTTGTTAAGTTACTTGCAAACTTTCAAGCGATTGCAACCTCGTTCAAACTTAGTTTGGCCGAATATTTTGTTCACAAATAGGCTCAGATGTAAACAAACAAAGCTAATAAATTTTTATCGAACTCGAGCTCATGTAACTCACAAATAGTCCAGTTCGTTTACAACCCTTTATATCTTACTCTGTCATGGCAAGAGTTTTATTTGATTTGAATACGAATTAGGTATACATCATAAACCTACTTGGATATTGAATGATTCATCAAAAAAGAGTATATAATTACAGCAAAATGAGCCAAAAAAACGTACACAAAGATGTTCATAGCAATGCTATGAGCATGTTTTTATTAATGTAACAAAATAACAGCATGGATTAAGAGTTCATTATTGATCTAATAATGTGTGGTTGTGGTAATGATGTCCAATCATTTGGTCAAAATGATTCTTTAAGGAAATGAAAGGAGTGGGGTTAAGCTTTCACAGAAGTGGCATCCATGGAACACTGCAGAAGATTAAATACGAAACAAACAAAAGAAATCATTCAAATTTGTTAGGTATTTAATTAACATCACTCCCAACAATCAATGAACAATCACACTATGGACATATGCAGTTGTTTCTTATGTTCATTCAATAAAGTTTTATGAACTTTATTAGCTTAAAAATCTGATCATGGTCGGATGAAATCTGATCAGATGTCTCATTAGAGGTCCAGCTAGTTGATTGATCATGTCTGGTGACCTTGCATTTCAGTTGAAGCCCAGAAAAGGGTTTCTTCAAGGGCTCTGAACTCTTGTGCCCTCCATTCTTTTCGTGGTTAAGTCACATGTTCTAATGTAACATTACATATGTAAGGCCGAGAATTTTTAACGCGATAACACGATTGCTAATCGAGTCTGACTCGTTACGCCTTGATCAAATGCTTGTAAAAGAAAAGGTTGAAATGCAGGGATTTAGGGACGTCAAATTGATCAGAAACTGTATGTAGAGATTAAAACTTGATGGGGGTCATTAGTATTCTGGTTATTAGAAATTAAGACTGATAAAAAAAAATCACTAAATTACTCAAACTGATTACAATTTAGTGGCCAAATTAAATCAAACTTTAGGTTAATCAAAAGAGGTGGATAAAAAAGTGATTCAATTTAGAGAAATTTTTACTTGTACTCAATTTTTTAACATAATAATTAATAATATTGATATATAAATTAGATAAGAGAATTTTATTTAAGAACTTGAATATAAGAATGACAATTAGAGTTGATACTCATAGGGAATTGGTTCTTCATTCTCGTTTTGACTAAATAAGAGATGAGGACAGGAATTTTTTAATTAAAAAATTTAGAGACAAAATTGGAATGATCTCTCTATTCTCGCGGCAAATCTCTCCCTATCCCTTTTAAGGTATTAAATGTTATGTTTTAAATGTTATACTTTAAATTATTTTTAATCTATATTTTTTTAAGAAAATAATTTTAACTTTTAAAGCGAGTATGGAAATCTCCAAAACTGATAAATGTGGAATGATTATTTAAAATACCATCTCCAACGAAGATAATTAGGCTCCGTTTGTTTGGAGGAATTTATTTTTCAGAAAAATATTTTCTTAATTTTCCAACGTTTGTTATCAACAGAAAATAAGTCAACAAAATTATAACTTAAAAATCAACAAAAAAAAAATTATCCTTAACATATTTTTAAAGAAAATATTTCTCTTATCTAAAATATAAAATTATATTTTCCTTATATTTTTAAATATTTAAGTATGAAATACCAAAAAATATGATTGCGGAAAATAAGATTTTGAAATATGAAAAATATTTTCCGCAGGAAATCAATTTCGGTCAAACAAACAGAGCATTAGTAGTATCAATTTTGTCAATCATTAGTTTAATGTGTTAATTAGCATTGATTTTGTTAATCAGTTAAACCAATCAAATCAAACTACCATTTAATAATTACTTTTGACATTTGTCTAAATCGATTAATTAAAAAATACTTCTTTCGTCTTATTTTTATAGACATTGTTTCTATATTGATTGTCTCAATATACATACAATTTTTTTTATTTTTATACATATCATTTATTATTTAAAAATTATTTTTACCCTTATCAAATTAATAATATTTTAATATTTTCAATACAAAATTATTTATCTAATTACTTACTATCTAATTAAAACAGATCATTAAATAAGAATAATACTGTAAAAACACAAGCAAACTATCACTTATAACTAACATAATCATATGTTTTTTAATTATCGTAATTTGTCCAAAATTACTTATTGTTATAGGATGGAAGGAGTAAATAATTTGAATAAATAGCCGACCAAACCTATGATTATGACATTGATATGGAATATTTAATGTGCAAGTGGTAGGGGAATGGCTAAGCCATTAACTGTAGTAACATTATGAATGGTTCTAACCATGCCCTTCACCTCCATCTCCCATATAAATACAGTTTTTAATTTTTATTAGACGCTATCAAATGTCACTATCAGCGGCATTACATGTTATAAAATTTAAATTCGTGTCATTTATATTGTGTTATAAATGTGCACTTACAAATCATATTATCATTATAAAAATTGACTGTTTCACCCATAACCCCTAATGTAAAACATATCGAACAAACGTATGTCCAAGTAAGAATATAAATCGTGCAAACATGAACATATCTCCAAAATCTTTCTAAACTCACTCCTATCTCGTGTTCCATCTCCTCGAGAAAATATAATTTGTGTCGTTCGTTGAACAACAATGAAAATTAATCGTCATTTCGCTAATAAAATTTAAAAAATATCCCGAAACAACGATTATTGTTCAGCGTTGTTCAGGCAACAACAATTCATACGACAAAACAAAACAAAAACACGGTTTTCATTATCTGTTCACACAAATTATCCACAGTATTTGCATCCCCACGATTCTTATCCAACAAGAATAAAAGATGATGAGTAAGTTCAACCAAAATGGTCCTTCTCTCTTCAAAACCATGTTGCTTTCGCATCGATCAACACTAAATATACATGATTTTAACTTCTTTTGACAAAAATATTTTGTATTATCTTTGAAATTTCAACCATTTTTTCTTTGAATTGTGACCACAATT
>CANYCX010687955.1:0-10296 GCA_948193385.1 Breynia disticha f. nivosa
ATAAACCTTAAAACCCTAAAGTCGAGGTTAGACACTTGGGAGCCGTCACCAGAGGATAGAAAATGGTATTTTCAGCTGAAGAACACATAAATCAAGCCAAGAAACATCCACACAACAGGAGATTGGATCCGTATTCAAGAACACAAACTTTTGTAAGAATTTGTATTCTTTGATATGGGTTTATTCTGCTATTGTGGTTTCTTTTGTTTAAGCATGAACTAAACTCTTATTGATATCTAGATTAGAGGATTCCCATGATGGATTATGTGTTGTGATTGAACTTTATTGTCGTTTTAAAGAATTTATTGAGATTTAATCATATAGCTTATATCGTAAAATTTGTCTTCATCTATTGAATCGAAAGGTTAATAAATGGACTTGGACACATATGGTTAAAAGGAGTTGATTGTTTTGTTTAGAGATAAAAGCACGAGACTTTTCTGTATTAGTGTAATGTTAATAGCGAAATGCATGAATCGATAAAACTGGGTTAGTGGTTTTGGTTCGAGAAGAAATTCTGTGCCGATCAACTTAATCTTAGTTGTTAATTTAATTGAGAGGTGCTTTAGCATATAATAGGCATTTCCGCAGTCCAATATTTCTCAGCGTCAATTGTAATTGAACCGCACACATATGAAATCGTGGGATGAATCGAAGTCTAGATATCTATCATTCATCATTAAATTTTCCATTTTCATTTCCCTTGCCGTATCTCATTTGTTTAATCAATTGAACAACCCTTTCGTTGGATTAGATAATAATTTAAATTGAGAGTAGTAGTACTTGACCGGACCCTGTTGATACGACACTCGACACTTCGTTTTTGTTTTTCTATACTATATGCGATAGGTGCGCTTGCCTTATCACATTTCTTTTAGAACCTATCTAAAGAACGTGTCAACTAGCATGGAAACTATTCAAGTAAAATGTGAAATCTAGAAATCACCTGTCGACTAGCAATCTGGATCAGTCGACTAGCAGGTCTGGGATGACAGGAAACAAAATTTAGGTACCCACCAGTCGACTAGTGTAAAGGTCCAGTCAACTAGCAGGATACAGATTTTAAAAAACTAATTTTTGATACTCGCCAGTCGACTAGCATTAAGGACCAGTCGACTAGCAGGTCAACACACTCAACAAACCAACACTCAGAACACACCAGTCGACTAGCAGATGCATAGGTCGACTGAAGGTCGAGTAATTTCAGCACTGACCCCGACCACTAGTCGAATAACAAAATTACTAGTCGACTAATGCCACGAACAGAATGATAAAAGTCACCCAAAACCTCACTTTTCTCATTTTTCTTAAACACAAAACCTCCTCCACTCGACCAAATCTCCCTCCAATTGATCGAAAACCTCCAACACCTGCCAAAATCTCTTCCAAAACTCAATTACCCATATTCCAAACTCCTTGATCTCACCAAATCCCTCTCTAAACATCTCTACATCCATCTAAATCCTCATATTTCCTCAGAAAACCTAACCCTTTAAAAACTTCCAAAATCCTTCACTCAAATGGAAAGAACTAAGTCTAAGGCTGGAAGGGAACCTGAGAAACAACCCCAAGAAGAGAACCCCAGCAAGAAATCACGTCTGGAACCATCCACAATGTGTGGTTCATCATCACAAGGGGGTGATTCTAGGGAAAGGGAACGAGTTCTTACTCGGTTCACACACACCGAACAAGAAATGTACAATAAGGTACTTACTACTGAGATTCTCATACCATCCATAAAATTTCATTGGGTTAATCTGTTGAAATCACCTTATGCGGAATTGTTTGAAGATTTTAGAGCTAAGGGTATTTTTGATTTTGCTGGATATGAGGATGAAATATATGAGGATTTGGTTAGAGGGTTTTATGCCAATATGCATGTGAATGTGAGTGGAAATGTTTACCAAGCTACGGTGCTAACTACTCGTGTTAAGGGTAAAGGGATTAAGATCACGAAGGAAAGTTTGTGTCGATGGTTTGGTATGAAAAGAGGAGGAATTATACCTACTTGCTCAAATGACGATTAAAGTTTGAACCGAACTCGAAACCCGGACAATTCGGATGAAGAACCAGAACCGGAGCAAGAATGGACTTTTAACTTAGAAGATGGTATTCGTAGGGTTCGTCAATTAATGGTGGTTCCTAGTGATAAGATTTCAGAGGCAATGGATATGCCGGTTCCCTATAGATTGCTTCATTATACCATTAACCGGAATATCTTTCTGAAGAAAGCTAGCAACAACCATATCACCAACCTCGATGTGGAGATTATATGACATCTTGAGGAAGGGAGAGAAATCAATTTTCCCCACCTTATGTTGCGGATGATGAAAAGGAAGTATAATCTTTTACATGCCGAAATCTTTCACCGAGCTTCGAAGCCTAAAGGAATGCCCTATGGAGCGATAATCACTAAGATCCTCAAAGAAAACAACATTGATCTTAAAGGAAAAGCTTGTGTCCCTTATCCTCACAATTGGCGTGTGACTACTATGAACCTCAAGACAATGAAGTTAGTGAAAACCGTGGAAAGAGGTTGGATGTATGCTCCCCGCGCTAGTCACCTCTGTTTGACTCTGGTGGAAGAAGGGGAGAGCTTTGATGCTGAGACTCCTCGGGTAAGCTCGGCTAGGCGTAGTCATGCTGAATCCCAATATATAGCTTCCCTCCGACGAGAGCTTGGTGAGGTTCGTTAAAAGATGGGCACAATGAGGACGGAGCTTAGAGAAGAAATTAATGCGATGGGAAAATTGATTGAGGAGGTATCCTCGGTGGTCGACAAGATTTGGGAAAAGTTAACTTGTCGCACCGACGATGTTGTTTGATCGTGGTTGATGTTTTTGTGCCACACTGACCCACATTCCCAACATCATCATTTCATGCATTTACTTCTCATATTGTGTTGCATGTACTTGTTATGTTTGGATGATTATGATTAGGATGATATTTGTTATGTTTGGATGATTACGATTAGGACGATATTTTTTATGTTTGGATGCTATGACTTGGATATTATGTTATGACTTGGATGTTTGTGTTTATTTGAATGATTTGACTTGGGTAGCATGTTATGTCTTGGATGTTTGTGTTACTTTGAATGATATGATTTGGATATTGTGTTGATCTTGATTGGATATAATGTTTTGGATGATATGACTTGTTCGGTTTTTGATTATGACAAAAAGGGGGAGAGATATGAAGAATTTGCTAGTTTAAAATTGTTGATAGAAATTGAAATTGAAATTGTTGTTAAGTTGCTTATTGAAAAATTGTTGATATTTAGGGGGAGAATGATTTGAGATTTGTTAAAATGTTAACATAAGTGTACTAGTTAAATGAATCTTGGATGGTTAAGATGGACATAAATTAAGGGGGAGTCTTTTACTTGTTAAGAGATTTTAAAATATTTGAATTAAATTCATTAAAGTTTTGTCATAATAAAAAAGGAGGAGATTATTGGAACATTGGTGTTAATAGTAGTTCTAAGTTTTGAAATGATAAAAAACTTTATGAATTTAACTGTGATCAAAAGTTTGTAATTGAAATTACTTGAGTAAAATGAAAAACAGTCGAGTAACAGAGCCACTAGTCGATTGGTAGTTTGGATAAGTCGACTGGTGTGCTAGAAATTCAAACAGGAAGAATATAATGGCTAGTTCTGGGAGAACAGACTCAAGACAGTCGACTGTCTTGATTCTTGACAGCTAAAGTGAGCCACAAATCCTGAAAATATGGTAAGGAATCATACCTTTGACCTTAAAATTAGGGATATGATTTGCGGAAGATTTTAAGTTGTAAAGGTTATGGACAAGACATCATGGGCAGCTAAAGTAAGCTACAAACCCTGAAAGTATGACAAGAAATCATACCTTTTGCCTTAAAAACGGGATATGACTTTTGGAAAGTTTTGAAGTTTAAAAATTATGAATAGACAAATGGATAAGTCGACTAGCAGGTAAGTCCAGTCGACTGGTAAGTATTTCGGTTGACTACAAGTCGGGTCTGGAAGTCTGAAAGGCTACTGGAATGAGAACCAGTCGACTGGTTTTCAGACCAGTCGACTGGTAAGGTGTTTTTACTCAAGTGGTTTATAGACCAGTCGACTAGAATATAGATTTACTCAAGTGTAGAGAAAATCAGTCGACTGGTGTAGGTGACAGTGAACAAAAGTTGATTTTTTTAAAACAGGTTGAAGTTGTCATTATTAAAGTATGACGGGCAAAAACTCAAGAGAGCTTATAAATTGAGGTTTTTGCTGAAGAGAAGATAGAACACAAACTTACAAAAGAGTTGATTATTGTCTTGCAAAGTAATTGTGCTTATTTTCTCTTATGTTCTTGTAACTCATCTTGAGAGTGATTTTAGTTGAGAGTGTACATCTTTGTTGTTTCGATTTGAATCAAAACTCATATTGTTTGTAAAGTTGCTTCAGCCAAAATTCAAGGGAAATTAGAAAACATAATGAAGTGTTGAAATCCTAAGTCAGAGCTTAGGTTGTGGAGTAGGATTAGCAAGCCGAACCACTCTAAATTGTTTGTCTATCTCTTCTCTACTTTTATTCAATTTTATTCTGCAAAACTCAAAAAATTTGCCATTCACATAACCTCTATTCAATCCCCCCCTTTCTAGAGGTTATTCGGACTCTACAGAGTGTAGTTGGTATGAGGAACTAATTCCATCTGTCTAATCATTCCTTTTCGGTGGGATACAATGACACGTTTTTCTTTGTTATATTTAACTTCACTCGTTTGATGTTTAGAATGCCTCTTGAATATTTTCTTTGTCAGTTTCTTCGGACTTGTTTGTTTATTTTGTTTACTGATTAAGGCCAAGTAATAATGTATTGAAGTTTTTATACAGAGCAATAGTGCTATCTTTATGCCATCATATTGCACAAGAATTGATTTCCATCTTTATTGCTATTTAAATTCCTAAAGGAGCTAAGCCAACTCAATGTCAATTTTGTTAAATAATTAAATATTCGTCTGAGCATTCGGTGTGAAGATAATAGCGATTTCAGTCTTTTTACATGCATTGAATTCATTATGGTCTTTGATTTTAACCTTTCGTCTTTCATTGGCTAGCTACAGTTATGGTAGTTTGATCATTATATCCAAAATGTTGTGTGGTTTAGCAGGAAATCTTTCTCCATGTGCAAACTAGAAGTTGTCTGATATGAGTCTGTAGTCACATCTTTTACATTTCGGTTCTACACCGATTTAAACTCTTGGTTCGGTGCTGCTATTCTTTGTAGAATGATTATTTATGTGTTCTCAGTTGTATTGTTTGTGAATGCTCTGATAATAGCCTTCATCTTTCGTGGTTTCCTTATATTGTTATTTTCAGAGTGTTATGTGATTATCATTGCTTCAATTTCCCTGTTCCAGAATATTGTGAGAAGCATGTTAAACTAGAGGATATCAGAGCTAAATCGGAGGAAAATTCAAGCGACAAAGAGTTGAGTGAAGATGATTACGGGTCTGAGGACGAGCAAGTTGTCGGCAAAGCAAATCCTTAGTAATAATGTACTCATGTTGTCTTACTTTCTATGTCTGCACATGATTTGTGCTTCTGAAAAAATGAAAAACCAAACAATCAAGAAAACTGAAGGCTCAAGGAAAGAAATTCCAGCCTACTCATGCCTTTGTTTTCCATGGACAAAATGTAAATTACTTAGCTCTGCATGACTGTTTCAGTTGTTCAATCTACTGCTGAACTAAATCGAATTACTGTTCTGTTTTACGTAGCAATTTGCATGCATGGATGTTGATTATGTTAATTGAATAACAGGAGAGCTTTCGGCTAAAAGAAGATGAAGACCCCGGTGAGGTACAAGCTCTAAGCTCGTCCTGCTACGCGTACAGTTTACAAGTTTGGTCCAAAGGTTCATGATATGAAAACAATTATTATTTGTAATTTTTAATATCACGAGCTGCTACAGCAAAGCCCTTATAGCTCAGTGGTAGAGCGTCAGTCTTGTAAACTGAAGGTCCGTATTTCAATCCTGCGTGAGGGCAATCGATGTAGGAGAAACCTGGTTTTTTGTTTTGGAAATAATAATAGCAATAGTTGAGAGTAAGATGAGGTAATGAGATTATTGGTGCATCGATGTAGAAGCTCAAGAAATATAGACTTAAAGTCCAACATCTCATTTTGTTTTCTATGGTTGTTTTTTCGATTGGTTAGAAGGTCAACGAATGAGGTAGCTCATGCTTTGGCACGATCTGATTATTTTGGGTGGGAGTGCCCTGGCCCAGACTCGTTGATGTACTTTATGGCTAAAGATTATCAATGATTCAATGTCCAGTTAAGAAAAACTCACATTTCATATCCAGAATATAAGTGTTTGTTGAACAAAAACTAGACATGCTTAAGATTCTTATTGCAAAGTGAAGCTATTGCACTTTGCACAAATTGCAATCTTAATCATGTAAAATGTCTTACATGAAAATCATATAGCCCAAAACCCTAAACCTAAAACCATAACACCTTAAAACTCTAAACATAACCCTTGTGTTGTCATTCAACTGAATAAAATCCATCTATTTTTGTGGTGTCTAGTCAAAATGATCATCTCTTCTATGTTTTGCTAGTCATTCAGAACTCTCATGACATATGTTCGTAATTGTGTCTCCATCAAGGCGGTGATGTACACTATAAAATTCTGTAGATTTAGCAACAAAAAATTAGTGACAAAAAACAAATTGGTTGTCAAATACTGTCATTTAGCGACCATGTGGTTGCTCAATGCAAAAAAGTGTATAACGACTATGTTGTCATTGAAATTAGCGTTCACGTAGTCACAAAGTTGGCGTCAAGCTGAACAGTAGGGCGGAAAAATTTTGTCAGAGTCATTTAGAGATCACTAGTGACAGACGGAGGTCGGGGCCAGTGAGGGCTCGTGCCCCACCGAGGTTGGCGAAACTCCCTATTATTGGGGGTTCCGTCCGTCCTCAACAAGATGGTGCCCCCACCAGCAATCGACGAATGGTGGGGGCACCAAAAACTTCTGGGGCACTGCACCGGACGTCGACGGTAAGGAACTAGCAGGGCTACTACAAGGAGGTCGAACAACAGTGATAGGTGGAAGGAAAAACAATGGAGCTTAAGAGACAACCCTGAACGACATCATTGTAAACTTTCATTAATTTTTTTGATACCCAAGGAGTCAAAACGATGTCATTTTGATCCTTGTTTTTTTTAACTTAGGCAAAAAATGCCCTGGTTTTATAATTTGTTTTAAAAAACAAAGTCGATCCCTTTGTTTTAAACATTGGGATCGACTAGCAGCAGAGCCAAACAAGGCACCACCAAGCCAATAGCCAACTGCCCACATCTCTGTCCCTATCATCGATTGGAGCTCCCTACCATTTCACCGGCTTCATCTCCTCACGACGCCGATTGATTGCTTTCGATGTCGATTCAGCCAAGCCCAAAATTAAGTTTTATTGAGGTTGTATTAAAATTTTGGGTAAAATATGTGTTTTGTGATATTGATTATTCTTACAATGAAATCATTAATAAGAATAATTATGGGTTTTATCTATATTTCATTGTTTTTTATTTGTCAAATATTTGTAAAATGCTCAAACTTATGTTATTTATTTTGTTTATGAATTCATTGAGTCATTTTTACAAACACATGACAGTCACAATAAATTTATGTGCATTTTAGAGAAATTAAAATAATTTTTGATAATAATTGATTCATGTTCACTTTTTCGATTACTTGGTGCCCTCACTATGAAAATTTTCTGGGTCCATCCCTGGCGACTGCGTAGTCGCCAAATACAAAAAAACATTAATTTACCGTCTATGTGGTCAGTGTGTTTGATGAGGGGTAAGGAAGAGGAAGGAGGGGGGAGGAAGGAAAAAGTAATATCTTACCCTTGTTTAGGAGTAGTTGTGAGAAGTGTATGTGCAGAGAAGGAAAGGTAATGTTTACCCTTCCTTCCCCTCCAAAATCAAATTTTTGTTACTCCAAATTGGAATGTAAGGAGGGCAAAATTTTTTTAAGGGGAGGTTTTTCACTTATAACCTTAATAAAATATCTTTAGAATTTTATTATATTTTGCTATAAGGATATTTTAATATTTTAACTTTGATATAATAATTTTACGTTGCATTACTTACATTTCTCTCTTTTTCATCTTCCAAACAAGGGTAAACAATTCCCTTTCTATTCTTTTCCAGTCATTACCATTACTTATACTTTCATTACTTACTCTTATGTACACCACATCCAAACACACTATAAACTGTCACCATGAATAGCATCTACGGGGACACCAACCACATGGACACTGATGTATTTGTGTCAACGTTGATGTTTAACACATTAACGTACAATAATTTTTCGTCCAATTTTTGTGACCAACTTTTGCTCGCTAATTACATTTAGCGATCAAACTTTGGTGTATAGCGATTAAAATATTATGTAATTTTGGCATTGTGAAGGGACAATTGAATGTTAAAAATAGAAAGGGAAGAGAGAAAACAAATATTAGAAAGAGAAAAGAGAGGTAGATGATAAGAGGACAATAAAAACCGATTTGGACAATATGATTGATGGTTTTTTAACTTACAAAAGTTGTTTGTGAGCTAATTTTTAAGTGAGGACGGTCTTATTAAGAACACTATGTAATTTTTTATTTTTTGTAATTTTTAATTTTTGTTGCATAATGAAAATATTATGTAATTTTTCTTTTTTAAGTTACATAATTTTATGTATATTATATAATAAAAGAATGAACCTAACGAAAAGTTACATAATCTAATGATATTACATGTATACTTACCAATAATAGGTAAAAACGTCCTCCTCACTCATTGTTGTTTGTGCCTTCTAAAAAAAACACGGTTTCTTAGAGGGCTTTAAAAAAATGAAATTTTTTTGTTGCTAATTTTATAAACCTTAAAAAAAGTTCTCCCTAATGTAATTTATAGGGCCGCTCACGGGACGCAAAAATTTCAGACCTGACTTGAAGACTTGTCCCAATAAATCTAGAATAAAAGAACTGTTAACTTTGACTTTTTGTTCGTTCTATCCTATAATTTTTCTTATGAGACGGTTCTAAATTTTAAGTAATATCTATCTCGATAACTCTCGTCTCATCCCGTTCTGAAGAACATTGAACATTATTAAGGGAGTTGACTCAAAATTTGATAAAAAAAAATATAAATGCTTTAAATGACATGATTAATATTCTTTCATTTTTATAATTTTTAGTTATTAATGGAGATGATTGAGATGATATTTTAGATTTTATTTACAATAGAAAAGATGGTCACAAATTTTTGTTATTTTCAAACTATTTTTTTTAGTTTTCTTTATTAATTTATGTTACTTAAAATATTTTTTCTTTATTAAATTTCATGAGGATAATATTGCATTTTTCCAATTTTGTAAAATCCCAATTTTGTGTAAATAAACCAAAAGCTCTAGCCCTATAATTACAATATTTTGAAGTGCGTTCAACAATAATACATTGAAAACGACATTGGATTTCACTACGCTAACATATTAAAAGAGTTTTAGAAAAATTGATTTTATTGAAAGCTTTTATGGTAAAAAATCTGTTTTTTTATTAAAACAACTACCACAATTTAATGCGTTTAAATAAAATATTCTATTTTCTTAACAAAATATTTTTTAATTCTAATTTAATTCTTATAAAATATAGTATATTTAAAATCTAATATATTTAATATGTTACTTCATGATAAAATTTTTTAATTAAAAATATCAATTTTTATTTAAAAAAGTAAAATAAATGCTACATAAAATAATAAAAATTTAAAATTTTCTTTTAATTTCTATTTTCACCATTAATTTGTTTTATAAAATATTTTTTTGCCAAAAATCACACAATTTGTAACATTCTGAAAAATTTTCCGTCGATAAATAACGTTTAAATTGATAATTAAAAGTTAATAAATAAGGTTTATGTATGGTTGATATAAGGTGGATTAGAAAATGAATTAGATAAATAAAATTAATAAATGAATAAAAAATTTATTTTCCGGAATAAGGCAGTACGCGGAGTGGAACCATAGAACGCAGATTCGTTCTGACCCCGCGTACTTGTGCGCTAATCCGCGTACTTTTGTAAATGTCAGAAAAAAATAAATGGGGGACACAATTATGCCATTTATGAATATTCAACTTAAAGTAGATCTAATTCACATATTTTAAACACAATTCCAGCAGAATTTCAGAGGATTTAGATCTGGAGAGGAGAGGTTGAGTTGCTGGGAGTTTTTCTGGAGTTTTCTTGGAGATTTTGGTGGAGAAAA
>CANYCX010688261.1:0-27416 GCA_948193385.1 Breynia disticha f. nivosa
AGTCGTGCACAAAAGGTAGTTTTGTTAGAATGGATAGAAACTAATATACTAATAGTTTTCTAGAATTTCTTCCAACGTTACAGAATGTGAGTTAAATAGAAAAGGAAAAACAAGATGATGACAGGAAGTTGAGAACTCTTCCACTTTTGCTGGTTATATCTTGTCATCCTTTCTATGTTGAGAATTGTCGAGTTTGTGCGAATTTTCGTAGTTGTCTAAAACGTTGCTTCGTTATTAAATTTTAAAGAACTAAAATGAAATATATATAAGTGTGTATATGAACTTGAACAAAATTAATGAATATATTTAAAAACGACACGTTTCAACATATATATATATCTCCTTTTCCTTTTATTTCTTCTACGTGATTCAAACAAACGTAAGCATAAATTATAATATGATATTTGTTTTTGCCGTACGTATGTAGAGAAGATTTCATGGGAACTAAGAACATTAAAACCATTATTCAGGAATCAACGCAAAAATATATTATATTGAGAGCATCGAGTCAGGTGAATAAATAATTATAATTTTTAATTGATAAATTTAACGATATATAACCGATGAGGGCACCACTTATAATCAGATTGACGAAACCTCTTAATATAGCGAATTTCGACGACCCGTCTTAAGTCCGTCACTACCAACGGCTGTCGTAAGCATCTCAACTACTCGTGCCAATTTCATTTCTTTATTCATCCTCAGAATTTGTCAAACAATGCGTGCATGTATAGGTGTGGAGTGTGTATGCAAGCCGTGTTTAAGGGGGATGCATGCGGTGCTTAAGGCACGCACGGATGAAGAGGGGAAGGGGGTTGGCCGCCTCCGCCTAGTCTCCTCTTACGTGTTTATTCTTATAATATCTATTAATGCGTTATTTATTTTCGTAGTATCATCTTCTCTTGTTGTCAATATAAGAAGAAGCGGATGAGCTATCGTGAGACTCATTTATTTTCTATATACATCAATTCATTCACGAGAGCTTTCCATCACCAAGACACCTTTAACTAATATAATAGAATTTATGAATGAAGTGTTCGTTCGATAGCAAATATATGAAACTTAAACTGTCAATACAGTTGTGATCTTAACAGTAAACACACTTGGAATTACAGAACGACATTTATTTTATCAAAAAGATTGTTAATACTCTTATTCTCGTAGTACCGAAGATAATAAATTAAATTAGAGTTGACGGAAAAACAATGGAAGTTGGTATGAGTTTATAGTTCAACGGCTCTCACCTAAACCAAGCAAAGGCTGCTGTTCAAACTCTGACGAGACTAGCTCCTAAATTTGCTGCGGTTGCATGAATAATGGCAGGACATGCTGTTTCACATGGCAACTAATCTGAACTAAACTAACATACCTGCCGACTAAATCTAGGAATTTTCTGGTTCCATGTAAATCCAAAAATACAGCAGAAAATTTGCAGCTAATTAGGTAGTTTACAGTTGCTTTACTGTTTGCGAACATGGAATGCTTGACCATCTAGAGACGAAAACAAAAGGAAGACGAAGGAGGCAGCTGCCCCTTTGTCGTACCTACTCCTATAGTCTCGCTTTTTTTTATTGTGTATTTTCTGTAACATCATCCACCTTGCTATACTTTTTTCTGCATTATTTTTTACTCCTTAAAATTTTCTAAATCTATACTACTAAAATTGAAGGAGAATGTAAAACTTGACATGTGGTATTTTCTACATTTGATACTTGGCATATTATAATTTTCAATTAAAATTATTTATATACATGGTAATTATGAACATAGTATTTATTTATTTTCAAAAATTTTAAAATTATTAGTATATGAATTTAGTAATTTTTTTGTAACGAGATTTGTAATTCAAATATTTAAAGAAAAACTTATATCATATGTTTTTATCTATCTCTAAAAAAACACTATCTTTATAAAAATATTTCTTATTTTCCTCTATTCATCAAATCAATTCTAATTTGAATTTTTTAATTGTATCAACTTGTAGTAAGAAAAAATTTGGCTTTTTTTTCTATTTAAATGTATATTGTTATTTTCAGAAACAATAAATAATATTTACAAAATCTGTAGTGATATTAGGTTTAATAAATAAATTATTTTATTCAATTTTATTTGTATATTTTATTTTATTGAATATTTCTATTAATTTTTCTAATGAAATAATTAATAAAAATATATAGTATAATTTAAATTAATAAAATCAATTAAACATTGTATACAGTATATCACCGCATCGTGCGGTTATAAGTGCTAGTTTGTCACTAACATACATGCATTCCTTGTCCTTTCATGTGTTCTTGACAATGTGAACAAAGAAAAACAGAGGTATGGTTTTATTCATGCTTCAAATCTAACTCCTTGCATGTATAGAACAGATAGAAAAACTGTTTAAAGATCAAAACTGAATTGCTCGCAGAACTAAGATGACAAAAGCAGGTTGTATCCGGGTCGTGCCGGGAGTTCGAGCAAAAAATAGCAAGAATGAATAGAATGCATATCTAATTGCAGAACTCCTATAAACTCTATAAAGAATACATAATATACATCAATGCACATGCATTGGCTTCTTGTAAGCAAGAGTGATCGTCTATACTCCTAACAGATTTTCTAGGGCTTTAATTTTAAATTTCAAGCACTGCATGTTCCTGGAGAATCAAAAAATCTACCTTCTAGGGTCCCTGGCTGAAGAGTGTAGGCAGAAAAATGATTTAGGGCTGCTGACAATGATGTGGAGACACCGGATCATGTTCCGAAATCTGGTTGATATTTCTATAGTTGACAGGATCATAAAGGGAAAGTTCCCAAATCCTGTCCATGTCTCGTTAGGCGTACCTTGCGTTCATCAACCCATTCTAGACGGTAAGAGAGGTCGAGATTGTGAATTAAGAGCTTCAAACTGTCCACATTACTCGAATCCTTTGCCTTTTCCTACAAAAACAATGGCAGAAAAGAGGCGTTATTGAATTGTCAGAAAGAAAATTTGATTCCTTCAGGTACTTGGCGCGTAAGGTTTAATCAGTCAAACAAGCATCTTGTATTGTTAAACGAAGAAAGATCTTGTATGATCAAATTATTGCAGAAATTGTCATTTCTTTTTGGTTTTCACAGAGCGTTCATAACAGTGACAAGTTACACTCATGTTCCTTCAAATAATGTAAACTAGTGTTTTCAACAACCATTAATGGAAACTAAACACATCAAGTGTGGATAACTTATAGAAACAAGAATTCGTGATGCGACGAATTTTTACCCAAATGTCGACCAAAAGTTGAAATATATTGAGGTAGCTGTTGTTAATGTTACCTGCAATTTGGCTTGTCTATCATTTCCCATCATGCTTGCCATTATGCTAGACCTCGAAGAATTTGGTGAGAATCCTTCCCATGGAGGAACCAATATAAGTTTGGTGCAGTGAACAGGAACAAAATTTCGACTCAGTTTCTCCCACCATATGGATCCCAATGACCACCATCTGATCATCAAACCATGCTCAGAAAATGCAACCAAGCCCTGCAATATGCAAGAAGAATTACATGAAGTAAAAGAGCCAGCAAATCCTACATCAATCAAGAAATGGCAGAAACCCAACATGAGAGAAATACCTCTCCACCAGGCGAAAAGCTCAAAGCAGAAATTACAGTTGTCATTGTCTCTGATGTTCCTGAGAGCAAATCTGGAAGCCCAGGAGGTCCACTTGCATCCAAAACCTTGACTTTTGCCACACTGCACAGAGAATCATACAGACTAATATGAAGCAATTTGTGTATTGATTCCTAAGCATTACATGGAAAGTGTTACAAGCAGGAGAGTCATTGTACACCAAAGTTTACGAATTCAAAAGAAATACAAATAAAAAATTTCTTTTCTACATTACAAAGTGTTAACTAGAATTCAATTTCCAGACCTGAAACACAGGGTTATTCAACAATACAGCTAGGATTAACGTAACCTTGAAATTAGTTAATTATGGCAATTCACCATAAATGTCCAGATCATATTAATACATTGCATGAATTGTTTAAGCCATATAGTCAAACGGAATAAGCTACTGATGAAATTCTGCATCAAATTGAATGGAGCTTTCTTAACTAGCAAACTGGAAGGAGTAAGAGATTGTTGGCAGTAACAGATTAAGAAAGATTGGTTTAGATTAATATTATGAGTGCTATAGTAAAATCCAAACGTCCAGATTCCACTAAATATGTAAATGGAAGCTCAACAATAATAACATTCAATGCACAATTATCAACTAGTTTAAAATAACAAATAAATGATTCGCTGAATTTACCTTTGCATGTCATATACAGAAATGCTGGCATTCTTAATCTCTCCAATTGCATCCCCCACAGCCAATCTGGTGGATGAATCATTCAGGGCTACCATAGGAAATACACGTACAACTTCCTTTAAGGTCGTCATTGCACTTTGAAAGCAAGATTTGCGCATGACCAAGTTGCCTGGATCCATAGTGTGTAAAATGAAGTCGATCACCTGCAGACCTGTCCAAATGTCAGACGACAATTTATAGACTGAACTAAACCTAAATTTTAGCACCAGACTGACCAAACTGATTAAATAACCTTATCAAGGTACTGGGACAAGTTTCTGGGGGAACCATGCACAACCCTAATAAGAGTCTTGAGGGATACCAGATGAACAGGTGAATCAGATGCAGTAGACCAGATTTGCCTTTCTATAACTGTCAGAAAACCTGGTATATCAGCAATCGCCAGACTTGGAAGAAGTACCTCAATCAAGGTCTCTTTAATGGAAGATGGCAGCGCTGGATATCCAGCTGAGTTTGAAGGTGCAATGCTTACACACTCTATTTGGAAAAATATATCTCCAATGAGGCGAGTTATTTCAAAACCACTGCAACCACTCCATGTACTCGCCATACCTTCAGCCAGAAGTTCAGCAGCAGTAGAACTATATTTTTCATTCATGGCCATTACCAATTTTATTAATGGATGAACAACTAGTGAAGCTAAACTTGGTTTTACAAGGCTGGGGTACCATACAGCTAATGCTGCTGCAACTATAATATGAGATGTCATGGCATCCTGACTTGTGCCCCCAGCACAAGAAATCCAGTCTTGTAGTTCAAAAGATTCCAACCATGTGAGTACTTTAGTTTCTTCATCCTGAAAATTTTCTTGTGATCCAGAAGCTGAATCATTTTTAGATGTGCCTCCTGTTTCAGCGACTTCTCCGCCATTTTCTCCTATTTCATTCAAAGACCTCACAAGTTTTACATGGTCATTTGCTTTTTGACCACATAGAGGAAGCGGAATTGCCCGTGAAGCAGCACAATGGAATAGCGTTCGAGCAGCCATTCGCACGTGTTCGCTTTCATCTTGCCAGAAGCTGACCAAAAGCTAAAAAAATTAAAAAGAATTAGCACTTGGTATCAACAATTGAAGAAAATATTACAAAATCCGGATGGTAATACCATGTAGATAAATTGAGAAAATAACAAAAGACAGTAATGAACACCATTGTACTCTGTTACTAGCTGTTAATTTCATGTTACAGACCTTCCATTGGACTAGAAAAAGTCATGTTGGAATCATACGTTATATCAAAAATATATATACACCAGATTCCAAATAAATGTATTGGATTCATCTCCATCTAACAAATGCTGAAAATTCCTACAACAATATAGCAGGAAAAAAGGGTGACCTAATGAATAACATAGCACAACCTGAAACAGCCTCATAGATTAATATGTCACATCAATGAATGGCATTGTCAATGGTTTAATTTGATAAATACAGGCAAGAACGGAAGAAAAAACAAGAGCTCTAATAAAATCTAACTATTTTCCCAAAGAAAACTAAATGATTTGAGTCGCACGAAGTCACGAATGCACGACACCAAGGAAGTGGAATAAAATGTAACCTGGAGAAGAGGTGGCTTCACATCTGGGACTTGGTCTGCGAAATTCCGAGTATAAAAGGCTGCTAAAGCACTGCAAATCATGTCCATTATATAATAACTGATTTTTTCCTAAAAGGTCTAGAATTGAAACAATATAGTCCATCTAAAACCAGATACACAAGAGATACTCATACACATTCACAGCCCACAAATAACATAAGAAAAACTTAGAATTATGAAAAGAAAAAAATCATGGTACATTCTGATTTTGCTACCAGAGGAAATTAAATTTATGACATGCTAATGAATTTTGTTGATCAATTTACAATTTTTTTGTCATTACCATAAAAGACCACCAAAACAAGCACACGTTTATAGTTCAACTTCAAGTAATATTCAAGTTTATAAATTAATGAAGACCTAAGCAAAAAACAAGTTCAGTAGAATAGCCATTTTTAACATGACAGACATATGAGGAAATCAAGTAACACTTCTTTTCAGGTTTCTTGAAATACCTGCTGGTTGCTGAACTGGCATGGCATAAACTAATCATGCGTTGAGCCATAGACACCATTATCAATGATCTCATAGCAGAAAATTCTGATGACGATTTCCACAGCTGCATATTTTGGTTTTTTAAGCCTTAGAGAAATCCCAGATAAGCCACAAAAAATGCTTCAACATTTCAAAGATTTTAGCAGAAGAATACCTCCAGAATTGCACTTGAACCTGGAAATGTCAGTGTGAGGGACCCTTTGTCCCCTTGCAAACCAGCAGCTAAAATAAAATTCACTGGTTTTTGCAGCTTCATATCTGTTATAAGTAAGTTATCGAGTTTGCTGTCTACATCCCAAAAATGCAAAAACGACAAACCAAATCTAATTATGCATTCTTCCATTGACCTAATCAATTCATGTTTCTGTAAAATATCGGTTTGTGATCCATTCTCATCAGAATTATCTTTGGGACTTGAGCAGCTAGTACCTTGTTCCTCCATATTTATACCAGTGCCATTCAACCAAGAATTATGTTTCAGACAAGGAGACATTAATGCTGCCAGGTCAAAAACTAGAGTAGCAATCCCAGGAAATGGGCAAGTGGATTTGATAGGATGGTTAATGCTTCGAATGATAAGTGATGAGTTTAAAGATTGTTTAACAGAACTACCCTTGTTCACCTGAGCATAAGAAGTTGCCAGATCTATCACATTTTTCATGTTTGACGCTGCGGAGGATGAGCCGACCCCCTTCTCCCCATTATTTGGCTGAGACTGAGAATTTCCATCCTCGACTATTGGAAGAAGTAACGAGGAGATTGACGTGTTTCCATTCAGTACAGAGCCAGACATGGAATTCAGACTGATGCCTTTGCAAAAATGATCAAACATTGAATGAGACGCAGTCCCGCGAAGAATTCGCTCTCGGGCACCTGTCTTTACATCCCAAATGTACAAAGCCTCTCCAGCATCAGTTCCAAGATGAGTTTGGCAAAGACATGCAATGTAACCTCTCGTACCATCCCAAACTACTTTGTCAGGGCAGCTTGGATGTCCAGGGAACATTCTCTCTACTCTCAAAGTTTTGAGAGAAACAAGAGCAACACAAGAGTCCTCCCCAACCGAGAGAAAGCAATCACTCCATGGACGCTCAGTCTGGGACGGAGGGAAGATTATTTGACGCACTTGAGCAACATGTTGGTGCATTATTGTGATAAGACTTCCAGTATCAATATCCCAAATACGAATGGTGCAATCCATGCTTCCAGAAATCAAAACATGGCTGAAGCTCCATCCCTTGGCAGTACCCAACATTTGATGTGCCGCTAAACAAAGTACAGCAGCTGTGTGACCCAAAAAATACTGTCTGGATACATGTGAATCCACACCTTGATGCAAATCTCTGCTTTCAGAATCAGGTCCCGGAGTCATATCAAACCGTACAAGCTCAATTTCACCACTAAAGAAACCATGTACAATACCATAAGGAACAACTTGGTTTTCAGAAATGACCATGGAAGAAGATACATTGTGTTTCTTACGCACAATTTCATATTTATCATTATCTGTTTGTCCAACTGTTTGATGGTGCATGCCAAAACCTGGAATCCAGTCAAAGACAGAAGCACTTTCTCTAAGCATTTTGCATTGCTGGGACAATTTTCTCTCATTATCGAAAAATTCTCTTATTGACCACATTGTGACATGGGAATTCCAGAGCAAAGGTTCTTCATTATCAATGCAAACTGCTTCAACTCGCAAAATATAATGTTTTAACTGAACAAAAGATACCGATGATTCCGCATCAGCCAAATGTAAAGAATTAGGAATCTCACCAACAATTTCACTTTTGAAAACACCATCCAAATTTGACATGGCGTACACAACTGCAAAACCTCTACTGTTCCATACAACAAAGTTCTCCCTAAAATTTTCATATGCTTGCAGGTCATTTTGCTGATCGCCAAACTCAACATATCCCAAAAACATACCTCCCAATACACATGAGTGAGAGGAATTTTCTTCAGCGGAAATGAGATCATCCATGAAAGGAATCTCTCCAATAGTAGTTTTACTGTTCAAGAGTCCAAATATGCAGCTACGCCCAAATACCAAAGCAATAATGTTTGCATTGGTTGCGACAGCCACAACTTGCCTTCCTTCACTCAACCCATTGCTCCAAACATCCACTTCCGACTGAGAACTTTTATGCAAGCCATTTGCACCCTTGCCAACAGAATCCGGGTCCGTCAAGATTGGGACAAATTGCATTCTTCCTGATGAATCAACCATAACAATGGAATATCTCTCCCCATCTTCGCCCAACAAAACAACATCCATAAACCTCAATGACCAGATCGACAAATTCCCATGAAATACAGTTTGAACAATTGAAAGGCTATATGTATCTACAATTATTACAGCACATTTTGTCGGCTTCTTATGTTGAGGCTCTCCATTTGCATTATCAACCAAACTATCACTCCCTGCAACAGAATCATCAAAACAACATCCAATACACACATAACGTGAGCTCGTGGGCAAAGTACGGACAATGTGGGGACTTCCAACCCACGGAGGAAGTCGCCTTCTACGCCTACAATGTCCACTTCCTCTACTCCACACACACAACACACCATCTGTACAAGCACCTAGTAAAGCATCATTTACAGAGTTACCCTCACTTACACTATCAGCACCATAATTCATCGAAACCCCAACAGGGCAACATACACTGAGGCCAGCAATTGGTGCCACATGGCCACATAGCATTGCAACTGGCTTGACAACTTCCTATTCAATCAACATATACAGCTTTACTTATTAAGATTCATTAAAACTAATAAGCCCAAATCTTTATACATTATGTAACCATTTCAAAATTTCAGCTAATCAAACAATTAATATAAATTCCAAATTTTGAACTTTCTTTACTGTAATCGTCAATAAATCAAATTGCTCAAATAAGAATTGTTAAAGCATTGAATCTTTAGAGAGTTTCAACGACAGAACAAATACAGATTTGAGTATTATCACAAATTTCCTACTCAATTCAACATATATGGCGTTAGTTATTGTGATTCACTAAAACTCAAAAGCTCAAATCTTTATACATTCCTCTGCATCCAAATTCAGCTTGTCAAACACTAACACTCATATGCCAATTCCAAAATTTCAACTTATCTTTTATCATTAATCATCAAAAACAAGTCAAATTACTACAACTCAAATTCAACAAAACTTTAAAAAAAATTCATATCTTTGTACATTCCACTATTTCAGAATTTCATCTCGTCAAAAGACCAACACGAATTCCAAACTTTTCTGACCACGCATCATCAAATAAATCAAACCACAAAACTAGTAATGCCTAAAAATCCAATCTTTCAAGCATTCCCAACAAATAAACCAATAAAGTTTTAAGCTTTATGTACCTCGTTAGAATCAGATAGATTCCACCAAATAACGGAGCCATCGGATCCACCAGTGTAGAGTGTAGGAGGATTAGTGATGGTTGCAGTTGCAGTGACTTTGTGAGATATAGGCGTGCCTGACCATATACACGCCACAGATCGGCACTTCATGGATTAAAAATTAGATATTGCATCAATACTACTGAGTTAGGAGAGTTATTGTGAATTGAGCTTTGAGTTTAGTGTGCACGTATTTTTGTAGGGATATTCAGATGCAGGTGAAGTAGTTTGAAGTTGGTTTTTATGGTTTTTGGAGTGTTTTTGTGTTTTGGGCTAATTCTAATATTAGTCATGAAGTTTTGCTCAATATTTATGGGGGTCCTTGGGATTTAAAATGTCTATGAATGAGCCAAGTTCTATAGTACATTCTTGTCAAGGTTCGATAAAAATTCGTTTGTAGTTTGAACATTCCAAAACTCGTCAAAACAAATTCTTCAACACGTTTAGTTGCCAATTCTAAAAAGAACAATATCAAGTTGGGATAATACATGCTACAATTGTGTTAATTATTCGTACAATCTTCAAATAAAAAAAGCAAAAAGAACACAAAATTAACAAGAAGCTATTAATGTTTCAATTTATGCTAAAACTTAAATGGAATAAATAGAATTTGTTAACAATTATTGCATTGCTCTGCATCCCAAACATATTTTTTTTTCCAATATTTATAACATTAAGAGTTTATTCATGGTAAATGACGTATATTCTAACTCAAATACATTAGATTTCTTTTTATGTTAGCTTTTAAAACTAATTCCATATCAAAACTTTATATATTTATTCACTAAATGCTATATTATATAGAATACTATTATTAAACAATAGTTGTCAACGAATTACAATAAAATTATCAACAACTAGTTAACAATTAATAGGCATGTTGTCAACATTTTAAAATAGACAACTAGTTAAGAAAAATATACAATAAATAACCTATTGTCAGCATGTTTGCAACTTATTCTCAACTTAATATGAATTAAGTTAAAACATAAATATTAACAAATAATATTTTGTCTACTTAATGTCAATATATTCACTATTGTTAAGATATTCTCATTTTTTTATGATTTGTTTCAATGAAATGATAGTGCAATACTATAACCACCTCGCGCAAAATCAGTGGGACGTAGGTCTCGAAGATTGGCGCAAAATTCGTGGGACACAAGTGGAGGAGGAGGGACTAGGGAGGGTGGCAACAATGAGAGTAGATGAAAAGGGAGAGTGTTACATATATAATGAAGTGATACGACGCGTTTTATTTTAATTTGGTATTGTAAACAAGGAAAAGGATGGAGTTTAAAATAACTCTATAAACCAAAGCTTAAGTTGAAAGTTGGTATTGTGAGGATTTGTTTCATTTATTTGGTATATTAAATAAATCATTAATATTTTTAGTTTTAAAAAGTCACAAATGAGTATTTCGTATAATTTGCTCATTTTTATAAGAATATATGGCCTGTTAGACATATTTAATTTATATAAATTTTAAAATTTTGATAAAATATAAAAAATATTTAAATTTTTTTAAAGTAAATGATAAAATTATATATAATGATAAAAAATAGTATTTGAGTAATTATTCCAAAACAAAATCACAAAGACAATAATAAATAGCTTCACAGTCGACGAAGCAAAGGAAGATACCTTCCTCGGTTACAAATCCAATTCATGTCCGTTCCAGAATCATCATATTTAGCCAATTCATTTCAAATCCAAAACACAACAGAATTGTTTTTTACCAATCAACTTTTTTTCTCTTCCTCTTTCACTTCCAGAAGTTTAAGCACAAAAACAATGGCGACCCAATTCGTGGAAAAGGCTAAAGAAGCTTTTATGGACGATGATTTCAAACTTGCCATTGATTTCTACACTAAAGCCATTGACTTGGACTGGTCCAATGCTGAGTACTTTGCTGATAGAGCTCAAGCTAACATTAAAGTTCAAAACTTTACAGGTATACACTGTTAAATTTGTAAAGTTCGAGTATTTTTTACTGTTTGGTGTAGTTGTTTTGGTTTGTGTTTTGATTTTTTTTTTGGCGTTGTTGGTTATAGTTTTAGCTGTTTTAGATGTGTTGACTTGTGAAGCTTACAGAGTTGACTGTTGTATGTTTGTGTGTTAGCAAAGGCTATAACTGATGCTAATAGAGCAATTGAGTTGGATCCTTCAATGGCTAAGGCTTATTTGCGTAAAGGGTATGGTTTCAACTTGCAACTTTTGTTTTGAGATTACGATAGTGTGTGTGCATATGATCTGTAATTTGAATTGGAGCATAGTGCAGATTTTGTATTGGTTATCAGATTTTTTTTGTAGTAATGCAATTTAGAATCATTGAATGACTTGATTTGCAAGGTATCTTTTACTGATCTTGTGCAGACTATTTTGTTCTTATTGGAATGGATTATGCTACTGCATACTTGTTTCTGTTGTGTCTTATATTCGTTCTAGCTCTTAAAGTCGAATGCTTAAATTGCACGGTTTTTTAAATTCGTGTATTTGCGACTGTATATCAACTTATATTATTTAGTTTAACTGATTTGCGAGATATAGTTTGCTGATTTGGTTCAGCGGCCTGTATTGTTTTATTGGAATGTGTCATGACGTTTACATGTTTGTGCTATCATTTATTTGTTCTAATGCTTTAATTCAATTACTTCTCCTTCAAAAGGCTATCATCCTGTTATCAACATCTTTTATTAGGTTTTTTAAATTCATGAATTTACTACTGCGTATCAACTTAGATTCTTTAATTTAATTCATTTGTAAGATATAGTTTACCGATTAGGTTCAGCCTGTATTACCTTATTGGAATGCGATATGTCGTTTACATGTTTGCGCTGTCGTTTATTTGTTCTGATGCTTTAGTTTGATTGTTTTTCCTTCAAAAGATTATCATCCTGTTATCAACACTTTTATTGGATTTTTATGTATGAGAGTGAATTCATTGGTGTACAGAACTGCTTGTATTAAGCTTGAAGAATATCAAACAGCCAAGGTAGCTCTTGAAACTGATGCTTCTTATGCTCCGGGAGACCAAAGATTTACCAACTTGATCACTGACTGTGTATGTGTGTTGTGTACATACATGACAATATTTCTTTTTTGATGTTATATTTTCTCCCATGTTTCCCTTTCTTTTTTCATCTTTGGTCATGTCATTGAGATGGTTGTTCAATGCATTATGGAGTTTTCTGGTTTCATGTAAATTTTCTTTACAATTTTTCAGAGGAGTCAGGAGATCCAAGCCTGCCACACCAAATGCTTCATCTACTGTAACATCTGAGTCTGTTAGTACCCATCAAACTAGCGCAGTTTCCACCGCAAAACCAAAATACAGGTATCATGTGTGCTATTTATTCCAGGTGCTTAAAAGTGAGACTTACCTTTTCACCAAGGGAACACATGTATTTAAGTGTTACAAATTGTAATATAGAGGAATGTGTTCAAGTTTAAGATCATCCAGTTTTTTCTCTACATTTATTCGAGTTATCTAGTGAAGTATATTTTCCAAATTTGTCGACATTGCTTTGATTTTGGCTGTTGTGCATTTATCAACCCTAGGGATGGATGGTATTTATAGTTTAATCTTCTATTATTTGGTTTAACTTCCCTTCACACCATAATAGATGCTAATTTTAGCTTTTTGGTTGGCTTTCTGAAAAAGAGTTGTGGACATTTTAATTCTTTCTATGGTTTGTGCCGTTATTGACGTGATTTTATGGGTTTTTGATTGATAATGAACAGACATGAGCAATACCAAAAACCAGAGGAAGTGGTCGTAACAATTTTTGCCAAGGGCATACCAGCAGAGAGTGTCACCGTTGACTTTGGTGAACAAATAGTATGTTTGACATCTGTGAATACATTGTAAACTCGGATAGTCGGATTCATTGTTGAACTTACTAATAGTTTTAGCGTTTTATTGTTTCAATTTTCAGCTGAGTGTTACCATCGATGTTCTTGGTGAAGAGCCTTATCATTTCCAACCTCGTCTGTTTGGAAAAGTACGGAAATTTTTTTCCTTCTGAACTCTTTTGTTCTTTGATCATTTTGCGTGCTTCAAATAATTTCACCTTTACTACCAATGATTTTAATAAGCTATATCACTTATTATTGGTCTTTGTGTCGATTGTACCTGAAAAGTGTAGATATCAAGTGTTGTCAACCAAAATTGAAATCTGTCTTGCCAAAGTTGAACCCATCAATTGGACTTCTCTTGAATACATCAAGGACGTTGCAGTTCCTCAAAGATTAAATGTGGCATCTGGTAAGCTGGTTAACTGTGGACTTGTTTTGAGCATCTTAAATCCCTCAGGTTCTTCAGTTTTTATGATCTTGATGACTTATCTTGCACGAGGACAAGTTCGATCATAGTTTTTCAGAAATTATCACATGTTGGTAGATTATTTCTATTGTGCTACCACCATTATCTGTTATCACCGCTAGAATACGAAGCAACTGTTTGATAATTACTGACCACTCTTCCTCACAACGGTGATTCTGCAGCTGGATCTCAAAGGCCCACATACCCATCTTCAAAATCAAAAGCAACAGATTGGGATAAGTTGGAAGCAGAAGTGAAGAAAGAGGTCTTCCTCAACCTATTAGTTTCACATAAATTATGTTGTTCTCTTCTTTTTCTCATTAACCAATGGAAGTTATCCTCTCATGTTGACATTACGGTGTCTCTTGCAGGAAAAGGATGAGAAGCTAGATGGCGATGCAGCTTTGAACAAGTTTTTCCGTGATATCTACCAAGATGCAGATGAGGACATGAGAAGAGCTATGAGCAAGTCTTTTGTAAGTACCACAAACATCTGTTTTGCAGTTTATATTTAGACTGAATTTCTAGCATAAACGCGGGTCTTGTCCAGACGTATTGTCCACATTGGCGCAAACTTTTAATAATTATTTTCGTAGCCATGCTTGATCAATCTGCAAAAGTCTGTCGATTAATCAAAAAGATATTTGACTGATAAAAGAACGTATTCATGTTTTGTCACTAGTTAGTTCTTGTCAGAGAAAAACATCTTTCTGAACATTAGATTACTGTCGTTCAACAAGTAATTTACGGGCTTTAATCTGCAGGTTGAATCAAACGGAACGGTGTTGTCAACCGACTGGAAAGATGTAGGTTCTAAGAAGATAGAAGGCAGTCCTCCTGATGGCATGGAATTGAAGAAATGGGAAATCTAATCCGGTCAGGAAATGATATCAGTTGGATCAAGTTAAGTTTTTGGTTAGTTACAATGGTTATTTGTTTTTCTTGTTCAACTTTTGGTGTGAATTAACTATGTGTGGCGACAAGTTTTGCTTCTTCATAGAACATTTCCAGTTGTAGTTGCAACAGATAATTCTGTGTCAATGTTATAGACACTATTTGATCATGTGTTAATGTTATAAACCCTTTTTGAAATATTAAGCCTGTGTTTGTTTCGTGGGAAATAGTAGGAAAAAATGAATAAAAATATAATTTTTTATTTATATTTTTGAACAATCATTTGAAAATAAGAAAAAAGAGGAAAATTTGAATTTTCATTCTATTTTTAACCAAACAATATAACAGAAACTAGATTTTTCTTCTATTCTTTTCCTTTCCTTTTCTTTAATTAGTTTCCTTTCGTTTTCAATATTCAATAACAAACCAAACACGGGCTAAGAGCTTAAGGAAAATAGTCTAAAATATTCATAAAATTCATCTAATATGTTCCAAATACATTTTCGCACCATCTAATAAGTTGCAAAACTTATCAATTATGTCAAAATGTCACAAAATTGAAATTAGTGCGACAGTCATATAAAAAATCCTTCCAATGCAAATCATCTCTTAAATAGATCAGGTCAACTCTAAAATGTCCTAAATGACGACCTTGTCGCTCAACGCGAATTAAGGAAAGACAAAAATAAAATGGTCTCTTCACAGCTAATGGAAACTCTTGAAGGGCATCAACATATAAATATAAATAACACGAAAACATGTCACGTTAAATCTAGTATACAAAATAACATAAAACACATAACAAAACAACACACAAAATCTAACCATTAATCTCTCACAGTTTATTCAAAACTCATAAATAAAGCCTAAACAACAAATTTAAAGAATTCAAAATTTAAACCAAAACCAAACTTCCATCAATTACCAAAACTAAAAAGAACTCATCTTCTTTCCAAATTAAAACAAAAACACATAAACATAATAAAGATTCAAAGAGTCCAACTAAAATATAAAAAATTACAATTTTTTACAAAAAAATAATTTAGAAACTTGTTGGAAAACATAAATGTTGAGGACATCTTTAGCAGTTAACCCTTCAAAGAGGTTAATACTTCTGTTACATCAATTTTCTCATCCTACTAGTTAACCACGTAAAAATTATATCATGAAACATATTTTTTTTATTAACCGATTGTAATATACAAGCGGTTAATAAGTTCGTATGCTCCACTAATGGTCGAGCATGCCAACCTAGCACTATCTCCCACTAATAATGCCTGATGCTTTCAATGCGGCGATCGATAAGGGTAGAGTTATTGACGTATAAATGAGTGAAAAAGGAGAAGAGACGAAAAAGAGAGAAAAATGTATCGATTTGAGTTTAGTTTAGTTTGAATTATACTTGTCCGATAAATACGTAAATGATGACATTCTAACTAAGTTGTGACGAGAACATTATGTAAAATTATTATATTTTTATTCATTAGTCATGTTTGAAAACACGTTGCAAATTCCACGCACATTAATACCAAACCAAACTTTTCCGCGTGAATCACTCCAACACTAATCTCGTAAATTCCCACCACCTCATTAAACACACCGCACTAATCCTCCACATGTTACCACCCCATTCGTCTAAACTCAAACCGCACCACTTAACTCTCCCAGTTTGACTGCTCGAACCAAACCTCACGCCTTTTCCCATTGGATAACGCCACGTCACTTTCCAAAATGACTCAACTACCCCTCCCGACAACAATAAACCGGAATATACTGAACCGGAAACCATTTCGAACCAAATCCCGAAAACTATATAAGCCTCTAATTTATCGTGCCCTAAAAATCCACTCTCCACACCTACACTCTCTCTCTATTACGCGGCAGCATGCCGTCCCTATCTGAAAACCTAAATAGGCGCTGTCGTACGACGCTACGTTTATGAATACGACATCGTTTTATTCATGGAGGGTTCGGTTGAGATTAAATACCCGCTTCATGTTGCGGGATCTTCGAGGGATGATAGGGTTGCGGGGACAGGTGTTGAAGGTTGTTTTTTTTGTCATTTTATAGTTTCAATTTGAACAATTAGTGTTTGTGAACTTGAATTTTTAAGTTAGTTTTTTTGGGTTAATTATTTTTTCTAGGTTAGTCATTTTTGTTTGAGCTTGATTAGTTAGTGATTTTAGGTTAATTGGTATTAGTGTTTTGTTGGTACGTGATTTTTTTGTCGTTTTACGGATTGGTTATATGTGAGAATTAGTTTCTTTGCGTTAATTAGTTTTTAGCAATTCATTGGTAATATGATTTTGTGTGGATGTACGGACTGATTATTTGCTGCTTTTAGAGGTTTTGAGTTACTGGTAAATTTTTTGAGTAATTGAAGAGAGAATGAAATTGGAGATTTTTAGGAGGATGGAAATTTTTGAAAGTTGGTTATTTTGGGTATGTTAGTTTTAGTTATTTGTTGGTATTCGATTTTGTGTGGTTGCACGGACAGATTATTCATAGTTACATGTACTGATTATTTTGCGTGGATTTTTTAAATGTTCATGTACATGAGGAAAGAGATTGAATATAAGTTTTTAAATTTGAACTTTAGTCGCTAGTTGAAGAATTTGAGTGAGGAGTTTTGTGAACTACTTCGGAAAGAGATTGAATATAAGTTTTTAACTTTTCCGGTCATGATTTTCCTTTGTTGAATGTAATTGGCAGATTTTAATATCGCGGTTAATTCGTTGGAGTCAACTACTTTGGATATCTTTCCAGATGCTCAACTTTGTCGAGATTCTAGTCTACCTTCCTCATCAAGTTTTTTGACCGTGGATGTATCCAAACAGCAGTTTCATTGTAGCAGCAGGACTGGGTCCTTGTGTGTTGTCAGAACTGAAGAAGGGCAGGTACAAAGACGAGCAGGAAAGAATTCAAGAAGCAGTGGGTATTCAAAAAGACCGCGAGTAGCTCTATTAGAAAATGCAGAAAGTGTCGACGGAGTTGACGACTCAAAGGATTTGTCTAATAACAGTGAATTGTTACCAATAAATTGCGAAGCTCATGGTAATGGAAATCTTCTCTATTAAATTTTCCTGATGTACGATATTTATCTACATAGCTACCCATTTATCAGGGAATTATATATGCTTGTCAAATTTGCTCAATTATATTGTATACTATGTTTATTAGATCTCGAAAAAAATTGGTTGTTCTTCCGTGAAAACACTGTAGTTTCTGTATTATTGATATGAATGTTGGATATGTCCAGTTGTATTTGTTCCTTTGTTCTTATATATATTTTCTATTATTTCGAATTTGTGACATGGTTTTTCTTTTTTTATCCTAGAAGTGCCTGTACTTTTGCTTTATATCAAAGACTCAAAAGTATCAGACCAAATATAGAAAGAGACCAAATAGGGAAAGGCCACGTATCATGGTGTTTTAAGATCATTAGCGTACCGAAATTTTGTGTAGTTGAAACTTACAGTTAATAAACTGTGTATAGTTTACTGATCGTATGTTTTGTGTTATACATTATAGATAAGGCTCAATTGACAAAACAAAGGAACATGAGCAGTAGGCGTGGTGACAGAAGAAATTTCAAAGTTCCCTTGAAAACTAAATGCGATTCTTTCTCGGCAAAGACAGGTTTAGCAGGCTTCAGCTCAGGAATTGGAGGAAACAACATTTTTGGTAAGACCCTTACAGTATAGCAAGGCTTCTGCATAGGTATTTTTTTTTGTTTTATGATATCTATTAGGTATTATTTTTTCTGAACAAATGCAAGTATTTTGCTTGGGTAATTTTACTATTACGAATTGTGTCAAATACATTTTAGAATGGACGCCTGGATCTGAGTTTAATGTTGTTATATCAGTTTGCTTGTGCAAGCTTGCTGATGGTAGCGCACTTGATGCGTTTTTTTGCTATTAACTTTGCATATATGGCTATCTTTAAGTGTATTGCAATATTGATTTCTCCACTAGTCATTGTTTTAATCTGTTTAACGCTTGGTAGGGAAACCCATTTAAGTGTCTTGCGTCAAGGATGGTAACTAACCATATTTGGTAGGGAAACCCTTGCGACAGCTGTTCGCATTGATTTGGCAGTTATGGTTGTCATGTTGTTGTTGTTATTAAAACTGTCAAATGTTTATTTCACCTTTGATCTACAAAAAATAAGAAAGAAAGAATGGAGGAATGAATGAATGAATGAAAAAAAGGTTGCTCAACGATGTCTCAATTGGACATTCTATTTTTTCTTTTGAAGGAGAAATATCTTGTGTCACTCGGGAAATATGGAAATGAATCCCTGCATAGTTGCGATAGAGTAAATTTATCAAAGCATGTGGCAGAACAATTAGCTCATTGAAAAACGGGGATGGCCCAGTCTCTTCTTTGCAAGACAGTTAGCTATGGCATTGGTTCCTTTAAATTAGAGTTAAATTGATCTCCCAATTTCAATGTAAGAGAGTTTAATGTTCCAAATAAGGGACTGATATTTGCCCTTCCAGGAGTCTTTCTTGCTGATAACATCAATTGCTAAGAGAAGTCACTTTGGACATAAGCTGGCTTACTCCTTTTTCCCAAGCCCATACGAAACCAGTTTTGACGGCCCATAACTCATAAAATAGCAGGCAACAGAAATCAATTTTGGCAACAAATCTACCATTGGCATGAGCATCGGAATCTTTGATGACGTCACCAAGGAAATGCTTTCCGAAGACCACTACATCATTCACGTTAAGATTGATGTAGCCTTCTTAACATTTATGATATAGAGCTTCTTCTCCACCACTGGCTTGTTTAGAGATTCATTTTGTGAAGTCTCTTTCTTGGTTGTTAGTAGTTACATGAAGTTTTCACACTCCGTTGCAAGGCCTGAGTTGGTTGGGGGCCGCTTAACATTTTTGCAAGTGATTCTAGAAAATTTCAGGTTCGTATCTATTTACTCATCAAGGTCACGGTGAAAAATGTCCTCAGTTGGCGTTTTAACAATCTTTGTCCATGTACTCCTTTCTTGCTGACTAGCCTGGGGTTGCAAGGAGAGTGGTTTTCATAAGTTTATGATAACTCCAGATTGAACTGTGTCTTTACCGGTGATCAGGAGATTGGCAAGTTCAACCACCCACAAAATGACCTTGGGCTCTTGGAGGGTCTTTCGACTTACAGATTTGAGGCCTATTGCTATTTGCATGCTTTCTGAATTTTGTAATTGAATTATTTATGTCGAATCGGGAAACGTTTTTTCTTTTGTAATAATATCCGTGTGTTCTTAGCGGGCTGCAATACTTCTAATCTGTAGCTATTTTGAATATTTATTTCTATGCTTGATGTTATACTTATGTGTATACAATTTCAATGTCAGGATTATATGGTCTGAAGACGGATGTTCATGATATCACAGAGCTAATAGATGATCTATCATTGAATGATCTCCTCGATGGCACTCACAAGTGTTCTAGCTTGGGTAAAGAGAAGGGGAAGAAATTAACAAGTGTAAATGAAAACATTATGAACTCAATTAGAAAGGCTTGTTCTATTCTTCAATCTCCTAGGTCTTCACAGTCCCAAAGTTGTATGGATATAGATACTTGTTCCAGTGAGCAAATGCCACTGTATGATTCTACATCTATTTCAGTTGCATTGAATGGTGAAAATGAGGATTCGCCCGCAGAATACGCATCTGCATCAGACAAGGTTTGTCAAATTAAACTAGAAAAATTGATTCTATTGAAAATTCAGAATGCTGGAAGACGGTTATAGCTAGTTTTATGTTTAAAGTTTCTCCTTAAGGGATATATGGTTAGATTGTGAACTTTTCTGTTAAATTTCTGTGTAGAAAATAATGTTCAATGTTTTGTTGATTGAGAATCCTCTGCTCAATCTTTTGACATGCAGGATTGGTGCAGCAAGCCCGTAGATTTTCTGGATTTTTCTCTTTATCAACCCATGGAGACTTTGGATCGCCTGGCACTTCCAGTGCCAAAGGATTTGGAGTCATTGCTCATTGAGGTGCCCAAGCCCAGTGCATCTTCAAGGAATGCTTCTGATCTGCGTCCAGCTAAGCAAGTGTCACGTCCGGCCAGTTTGCCAGCTTTTCATTGGTCAAATTTTGGCGGACACCATAGGACTAATTTTGATGTTAAGCTTTTAAATAGCAGGGCAGCGTGCCAAGGCAGATGGGTAAGAATAATGAAATGTACTAGTTCTTTGGGCCTTGCCTCAAATAGTTTTACGGACTTGGAGTCACTAAAATATGATGCGTCCTTAGTTCCTTTTTGTGGACCTAAGTCAACTATTTTCGAGAATAACATATCTTCGATATGTGTTCCTTGGAGTGGCTGCAGCTCTCTGTTAACATCAGCTTCAGCAACAGCAACATCCCAAAGTCCAACAGGTAATGAATTCTGCAAGTTTTTTTTAAGTTATTATTTTTGTGCCAGATATCAGGGGTTTTGGAGCAAAGTTAATGGCATTATTTTTGTGTACAGACTATGGAGTTAACGTGAAGCATGAAGTTAAAGGTATGCAATCAACCATTTTTCTTTTTATGAAGCATTTTGCCAGTGTTTTTTCTTCAACATTTGTTTGCAAACGTGAATTTACTGAGAGTTTGTTCAATGTCCTCGAGTGCAACAAGAAGCTTCTTTTGATTGTCAAAATAAAATCTCTTTGAATTTACTGTTATCGCTCTCAAATGCTGTTTGCTGTCGTGTTATTTTTCTCTGGCAGTTGAACGTTCTCCTGGTATATTAGCAGCTGCTCAAACATTGTGTGACCTGGCTATTCATACCTCAAGACTACGTGATGATGGTATGATGAGATGGCCCAAGAAGCCTTCACAAAAGATTATTAAAGCTCGAAAGTCAAAATCAAATGTTAAACATGAAGATTCATTAGCTGCATCAACTTCTTTGATGGGGGGTTCTATCAGCGTTTCGAGGAATGGATCCGACCTAATTATGCCTTCAAAGAGGCCTAAAAATTCGACTCTGGAGAACAAAAGGCATCTTGATCATATCAATGGTGTTAAAAAAAGATCCATGTCTGCCAGCTCTCTGTCCAATAAGTTATCTGATTGTATGCCCGAAAGGAGGCATTCTGCAGCTAACGTTACGAAGCAGCCACGCGTGATGCCACCGCCCGATAAGGTTCTGAGTAGGTTGTGCAACGGCCAACAAAAGGTTCGTAAGATGATGCGGATGGATTGAAAGAAAGACAAAAAATGATCAGATTATGGTACCAACATGGTTTCCATGAATCTGTAATCTACTGTGACTTGATCTGCCAACATTGCAGCAGCTCTGAACCCAAACTGGGTTAGTCCTCGTGTACATAATGTTGTTGGAAGTTGTAGGGGTTAAAATTGTAGGGCCACAGGGATTTGTTTCATGTATTCATCCTGAAATTTGAGTAGGTTGTTGTAATGTTATTTAGATTTGTAGCTTCACAGAAGGAAAAATGTTTGCCTTGTATAAAACATTGTTGAGGCAATGGAAAATCCTGTTACTTTCTCTGTTATACAGTGTGAGGAGAATGGGGAAACTTCATGTCGTCATTTTTTAATTTCGAGTTATCTTGTCCTCTCTCCGTTTCCGGCAAACATTGAAAAATTTGCCATATTTGAATTGCGTCTGATCGGGTGATATGATTTACTTTCTATCCCTAAGTTTAGAAAAGAATATGATTTTTATCCATTTTTCATTATTTTTGTGTTTTTTCATCCACAATAAAACAGAGGTTATTTTCTTCTAATTATCTCATCATTTCCGATCACAATTCTCATTAATATATAACTCATATCGCTCTTTTTTAATTTCAAGTTACCTCTGTCCTCTCTCCGTTTCTATCATACATTGAAAAATCGCTATATTCGAACTGTGTTGGGTCATAATTCTCATCAATATATAACTCATTTGTGTTTCAATCTAAACATAAACTAACTCTATAATGCATACCAACTATCAAAAATTAACTGGATCTAAGAAAACATCTGATCCAACAGCAAAACAAGAGCCATGGCATATCCAGGATGAAATCCTTGCTGTACTCTCAAAACAAAAACATCCACACCAAAAGAAACACCTCCATTAATGGCTTCTTTCCTTTTGATCTCTGCAACTACCCTTCTTCTCTCATCATAAACCTTGCATGTTCTTTCTGCATATGAACCTTCCACCACATATGCACATCTTCTTCTCCCTGATTCGCCTCTAAAAACATATGCCAACACATTTTGATTCCCTTGTAAAATCCTCCTGTGTTGCTTCCTCACACACCATATTGGATTCTTCGATAATTCTTCTGTTTTTGTCGTCGCTTCACCTTCACAAACTAACCAGCTATCAACCATTCCAAGCTTCTGCAAAAAAATTTAGGGTTTAACCAAGATATGAACATATGCATTCAATTAACCATTTGAGGAAGTAAAAATATAATTACCTTGCGTCTGAGCATAGTGAGGACAGATTTGCCTGAACCATCCATGAGAATGAGCTCACCAGGATGACCAATATAGTTATCAACTCTATAGAACAGATCACCATGGGAATCAAAAACTGTGAAGCCATTGCAGCTTATTATAAGCGACTTTCTCCAAACTGTTAATGACTTGCAGCCCCTACCATGATCATCATGAACGTCCTCAGCAATAATCTCTGGCCTGTTTTCAGTCTGTTCTTCTTCGTAAACTGATTTCGAAAATGATTTTAAGGAAAAAATCATTTCCAATGGAAGGTTTTGATCTTCTTTACTGTCACGTCTCTTTGTTTTTCTGAACTCTCAAGTGGTACTTATAAGCTTAGAATTACTATGTTTGGTTGAAATTATTTGGGTTATGATTTTGGTTGTAAGAAAGGGGACACGAAGGGTATGCATGTTTTTTTTTTTTTTGACACTACAGACTAATTTCGTTCTAGTTGGGCAGCATTACAGGGGCGGCAAAGCTCTCCAAACCGATTTTTAACGCAGCTGCGTATCTAAGGCTCGAACTTGAGATCTTAATTAAGCTAGAACAACTCTACGCCAATTGATCAACATGATAAGACGGTCAAATAAATTTCACTATCTTGAGATTTTAGTGGGGACAATGTTACCTAACTAGTATATATTTTCCTCCCAAGATTTAGGTTTTCTCTTGATAAGATTAAGAAATTATTTTCTTTAATTACTTTGAATTTTGGAGTTTAGTTTAAGAGATTGCAATTTCTACCACAATTTCTGAGCTGATAATACGACTAATGAGTATACAATTAGACACAATACAAATGATCTGAATTTAATTTTTGTAATGTTTATATAATAAATAATAATATTTCATAAAAAAAATTACTAACACAATTACAACCCACCAATCAGAATTATCATCGTTAATTGCAATGCATTTAGCGTTGTTAGATATATAAGACACGTATGGTTTATTTTTCTTATCCAACTCGCATTCTTACCAACGTTGAGGATTAATTTGTGTTTGAAGCATAAGTCACAACTCATATTTCACGAGGATAATTTCATTAGAATTTAAATATGAAGAGTATGTCCATCAATCCAAACTTACAAAATATCGAATTATCAGCTTCGCTAGCATCTCGTGGGTAGATACGAGCCGTATGCGTGTTATATATATAGATGGTTAGAAGATTCTAATTTTTCCATTTCTAGTGGTAGGTTTACAGCGACGAAAAGGGTCAAGATCGATGGTGAAACCAAAGAGAATTGTTGATTAGTTTTTAATACCGACGAAGCTGTCATCTCACAATCGGAGTTTTCTCCGACACAGAATCCGTAACGACTAATAACAGATTCAGAAATTTTTGTAAAAAGACAATAAATTAAAATACAATTATAATTAAAACCAGTAAATCGATGTTGTGGACTTTGAAACAATGTAATCGGAAACTCTTATGCAGTCGTACATCTGCCCTATGAAACTCCTACGTAGTCGGCGGCCTGCAAAAGATGCGTGATCAATATCGATTTATCATGTTTTCTACATTGACAAATAAAATACGATCATCTCTTTATCGTGCATATTTTTATAGTAACGTTTTATTTTATCGTATATTTTTTCATAATATTGTATTTTTATCGTTTTATAATATATTATTTTTAATGTAATTATTTTTAAAAAAAAAAAATTCTTCATTCATGGAGTGATAGATATTGATGTACAAAGAGAGAAAAAGAAAATTAAAAAATTTAAAACCATAGATATTATAAACAAATATAGAATGGATAGGCAGAGAATGTAGTGAGTAATAGTAAGTAGTTGAAATTTTTTTAAAAAAAAATACGGTAAAAGGACCAGTTCAGGATTAGAAAAAGTCATAAGTTAGAGAACGCTGTTCGGAAAAGCCATCGAACTCCTCAAGAGAATCAGCGGAAATTTGAATGTGCAATTGTCATGATTTAAATGCCTTATTATTACCGTTAAGTTACTGATATATGAATAATAGAAGTCAAAAAATTCTTATAAAACACGTCTTTCCTCTAATGGATAACTAAGACAACAATGGATACACCGACTTCTGCCGCTGTTCCGACCAATCTCTGCTCAGTCTCAAGATTTGAGATTTTTAAGATTATTTCTTTTAGGTATTTTACTTTGTACCAACTAGAAAGCCTTGCAATTTTCTTTTTTTTTTATATTATCTATTTGTTCTATCATTATAATTTCTTTTCCCTTCCAAATTCATCGGACTCTACGCATTATTTAATTTGGACAGATCGATTTTATATAAATAATATAAAATTTTTGACAATTTTTAGTTTAAATTGAGTTAAATAATAAATATATTGTTTAAAGAGAGAATTTAATGAGAATTTGTAGTATAATTGTTAAATACAGTGAAAATAAGTCTAAGTTAAGCCTTGATTTATTCAATAAGATCAAAGATTTGGATTTATTTTCTTTATATTTAACAATAACAGTTTACTATTCTTCGTCTGTGGGTTGAGCAGTAAAGGGGTCAACCAGCACACTAAGGGTGTCAAGTTCGATCCCTGGCTCCGTAACGACGCTAGGGGAGGCATACAGGCCTAGACCTGCTGGTTCGCCAGCTCCAACGGAGACTCTCTGCCTTTGACTCGTGAGCTAGTCCGACCCTTGCCTTAAATTTATTTAAAAAAAAAAAGAATGATAACAGTTTACTATCTTATTGAGTCTCCTTCTCATAGTAAAAATTCTAAGAAAAATGTGGCAAAAATTTTATATAATCTAAATAAAATTGATATCGATATTTTATATTTAAATGACAATTTTTAATTTATAAAATACTCTTTGAGAGTGAGTTAAATGTGCGCAACATTAACATAAAGAAGTATAAATTAATCCATAATTAGCCTTATTAAATGCATATCGATCACAGTAGTCAAATTGAACATTTGTTGTTTAGGAATTAAAGAGCTAAGTGTTCCATAAAGACTGGCTATTTTATTCCAGCACTCAAATTTCACATCGATCTTAATCTGGTAGAGCTAAGGCAGCCGACCATGGCGATTTCTTCACAAAAACTTTCAAAGTTTCTTCATCATTTTGGTTCATTATTCGCTCTTTTTGGACCTTCCTGGTAATCTGTTGTTATCAGTGAGGCAAACTTAACTGCAATTCTAAACTCCACATGCTCTGGTCTTTATGAACAAACAAATTTGCAGATATGGCAGATCATATCTGATTTTGCATGACTATGTGTATGGAATTGGAAACTTTATGTCCAACTTAAGCATTAGTTTACATCACAAAATCAGAATTAAAAAGTTGGATTATGAAAGATCTTTTCTCCATATAATAATAAACTATCTGATGTAGATGACAAGAATTTCGCAGCTTTTAGAGAGTTAAGACGCTGAGAAGCACGACAAAACTTCTGGATATCATAACTTTTAATCTGCGAGGAGTTTCGAGGCCTATAATATGTTATATCTAACTTTGCGACAAGAACTACAATCTATTTTGGATGTAAAACGTATCGTCTCGCTTTGAGAACCAAATAATGTTGTTCGGATGAGTTTTAGAGGCTCATAACATTTTTCAGAGTTATTTTTATCTTTTTTGCACTCTTTTATTTTTTTAGGCTTAAAACCCTAGAATTTATTAGTTTAATGCCAGGTTTTTACATATTACATACCTAATTTATCTCTTAAAAATATATTTTGAATACCTATTTTCCAGTACTTTTTGAATCAATATATAACAAAAGCATTATTTTCAGTATTCGCGACAAATCAATGAAATTGATCATTATGTAAAAATCTGTAATTATAAGGATCAAACTTACAATCTTAATATATTGATCGATCCCCTTAACTGTTAAATTTACGGACAAAATGAATGGTACATATTCACATGCTAAACAGCT
>CANYCX010688351.1:0-10885 GCA_948193385.1 Breynia disticha f. nivosa
ACACTTTGGTCGACTAACATTGAAGTTACTCGACTAACAATTTTGTCTTTGGTTGACTAATGTTTAAGTTACTCGAGTGAAATAGTTACAAAACCAAACTGTCTAAAATCCAATATCAGTTTACTCGAGTAAATATTATCTTGGTCGACTAAAACTTTTCAATTTGGTCGACTAATGTTTGTGTTACTCGAGTGAAATAGTTACAGAACCATCCTGTCTTGAATTCATCTTATTTTGCTCGAGTTATTTTACCTTTAGTCGACTGAAACTTTACCTGTAGCTCTACAACGTTCAAATTTGCGTTTTGTAATCTTTTGATCTGTCCAAGGTCACTCACAAAGTGCAGAATCCACTCACACAAAAAGTAGAACCCATTCACAAAAGCAAACAGCTTTTTGTCTCCAAATTAGTCGAGTAAAATCCTTGTTAGTCGACTAATTTTTACCTGACCTGGCAGACTATTCGTTATTCAAATTTTCGACTTTTCATTTCGCGATCTTAATATCCTTAATACCAATTAGTTGAGTAACATATATGTTGGTCGACTAATATGGTCAACTATCCATTTTATCACCAAAATCTAATCCCAAGTAGGCCCATTTCGATCTAAGCTGTCTCATCAACCTGTGGACAATATTTATCAAGTTAATTCGTTTCAAATCATTATCAAAACATAGAAAGGATGTAATGTTCACCGCCATTGGTGCAACATATACACTGTTTTTCTTTTTTTTTTAATTTTTTTAAAGATTTAACATTTATATATTTTTTTATTATTTTAAACTAAACATCAACTTTATGTAAACTATATATAAACTTTATAAACTTTAACCCTAAATTTATAGAACACTTACTGAGATATACAAATGCAAACCAAATTAAAATTAAATAATTTTATAAACACTAATTGCATAACGATTGTCTCACTAATTATAAACCAAATTAAATGATAACAATATTTTTAAAAAACTGAAAAATTAAAAAAATAAAAAAAAAGAAGAAGAAAAAATGACGTCCACGTTTGGCGTCCACGTGGACGCAAATCGAATTCCATTAGGCGGGAATTTTGACCGCCCAATGGAATTCAACTTGGCAAAAATGGTGTCCACGTGGACGTCAACCATCACACTTTTTCTATAAATATGAAACTTTTCTCCTTCATCTCATTTTTACCACATCTTCTACTCTCTCTTTTCGGTTTTCTTTTTTCTTTCGATATTTTTTGCAAAGTAAGTTACTTTTTTTTATCATTGTTATAATTGTGTTATTATTTCATTATAGTTATTGTTAATTAATGAATTCATTTTTATCGTATTAAAATATAATCGATTTAGTAAAGTTGTATATTATACGATTTATCGTATTATTTATACGTACATTATGCGATTTCGAATTTTATAAAATATATTTCATTTTAATATTCGTTAATATTAATTTTAAATTAATAACTAGTTTATTTTTTATTTTTGGTCAAAATTTAAAATCCACGTGGACTCTAAATTTAAAAATTTAATATATTTTTTTATTTTCAGTCAAAGTTTAGAGTCTATGTGGACTCTAAAAAATTTAGAGTTCAGAACTCTACTTTTTTGGAGTTCACGTGGACGCTAATTTAGCGTCCTCGTAGCCTCCAAAAATCAGCGTCCACGTGGACTCTAAAAAATTTAGAGTCAAACATTTTGACGTCCAAATTTAACGTCCAACTTTTGGACGCTTAATGCATTTAGAGTAAAAAATCCTGCATTTATAGTCCAAAAAGTTGGACTCTAAATGTGCAAAATTTTGTAGTGGTTACCAATTTCTAACGTACGTCACATTGCCCGTGCAGATTGATCTAAGCATATTAACTGTCCATGTATTGTCTAATAGCATTTTAAAATTTAAGGATTTTGGCTTATTAATAAATTGAAAATTTTAAAGTTGAATTTACAGGTGGTTTTATTAATGGTTTTGACCTTATTGCTTTTGTATTTTTCATATATAAATTTTTAAGTATATATACAATTTATATTTGAATGTGAGTTTAATTTCTTAACGTTTAGATTTATTTTTTATAAAGTTAAGTGAATGTTAAATTAATTGTGAAAAAATTTATAAAAAATTGTAAATTATAAATAATTGAAAATAAAGATAAAATAAATTTAAGTGTCACAATAAGCATACAAAAATTTGAAGAAATAAACAATGTAAGCAATTAGAAAATAAATTATCCTCTTCCAACCTTCTGTTAACTTCATGAATAATATAACATATTTTTTATCATGAAAATAATTTTTTGAAATTATTCCCACTTTTCAAAAATTTTCTTAGTTACAGTATACTCATTGTAAAATAGTTCAAATTTATTTTGAACGAAGACAAGCTAAAATAACTCTTTTGACTAATTTTTATTAAAATATCAATACTAAATCAATTTCATTTAATTTTTTATTCATATATTGTTCTATTGTATATATGATTTGAGAAAAAAGTTCAACCCATATTTTGCTTCCCTTTAAAATCATATGTGGGTTCATTGTGCATTGTCGCCAACTGTCACCATTGACCATTGAACCATCTATCGTTGCACAACGTAGTATTGGCTATTGCAGTCAACTTTATCAAACTCGTTGTCTCAACTTAAAAAATCTTGAATTGTCCTTGTCTTTAAAGAAAAATCTTTGAGGATCCATAAACTTTAAACAAACAACGTCTGAGTAGGAGGACTTAGCACATAGGCATAATAGAGAACGCATATAGAAAACAAGAAGAAAGAAAGATGAGGGAGAGAAGGATAGAAAAGTGGAGGATTAGAATGAGGTTTTTGTTCATTTAGGTTTTTGTTCAAGATTTTTTTTTAAAAAAAATGAAAAATATTGGGGAACTTTGTAACAAATAGAGTTGAGGGAGCATAATTGCGATCAACAAGGATTACAGGGATTAGCGAGAGAAGTTGTGGAAAACAAAATAAAAGAAAAAAGAGTATTCCATTTAGTGAGTGCGTCGCACCTGATAATTTCACCTCTAATCTGAAAACCCTCATTTCTCATTTCCTCACCTCACAGACACACACCACACTCCTGCCAATGACGGAGGAAGAGACTACATCCAACCCACTCCCCCCTTCAGATCCCAAGCGAACCATCCATGATTTACATTCTCAACCCTCTGATTCTCCTGACCTCAACCTTCCTCATGATTCTCCCTCCTCCAAGAGACCCAAACTCCATGACACTAAATCTGATGACTTTGGTATTCTCAATGTTATTTTTCATTACCTCTTCATTTCTTGTCTGATAAACATAAATTTCCTTTAAATTTATATGCTATTGATAAATCTTCAAGCTTTTTGTATTTTGGCTTGCTTTTAGTTATAGGGTTTCGTATTTTATTCCTAAATCTTGATACTTTTAGTTTTCGGTTCGGTGGGTTTATTATCGTTTTGCTGTTTCGACGCTTGATTTTATAGATATTTTTGTTGTTTGTTTGACAAAATGATGAATTGTTCTTGTGGGCAGCTCATGAAAATGGTTTCAATGTCCTAAAGGAAGGTGAAGATGCTACGGATGACGCAAATGAAGGTGAAGAAGCTAAGGATGACGCAAATGAGCTGAATGTAAATTCGCAGCAAGGGAAGGGTGATGCTCCGCCTTCTCCTTCTGAGGAAAGCGCAAAGAAGGTGCATGGAGAAGATGCTCTGGATCATACATCTGAGCAAATATCAGATGTTACCACTAAAGACGAACCTGCGGCAGATAGTCGGGAGATCGTTAATGAGCAAGAAACTTTGTTTCAGGATTCTGAGCCTCAGAAAACTGAGAATGTTTCGAAAGAGGAAGGTGACAAGGCATATCAAGAGAATAATGAGCCCGCATCTGAGAATCAGACTACGTCCCATAAAATGGAAATTCCCAATGATAAGGTATGTTAATCTAACTATGTAACATATGTTTGACGCCTTATACACAGCAGCAATTGTTTGATAACTCAAGGAAAAATTATATTTATTTACTTTGTGTTTTTGTTCGTTTCTAATAATTATCTAAGTAAAGAAAAGAAAGTGGAAAACTGATTTTTCCTTTCTCCTTAGGGCTTTTTTCAGTTACTTCTTGCTGAAACTGGTCATAGAAATCTTTGTACGGTTATTCCTCAAGCACCTTAAACCCTAGTTTTTCAATTGTAACCAAATTTTAAATTGGTTTCTTGGGTAATAGTGGTGATAGTTTTTGAGCTTATTAGTACTTGTTTTATTCTGTACATAGAATTGGTAGATCGGTCTTTCTCATCCCATTTTTGCTACTCTTTTGGATTCTGTGTTTCACTTGTCAACTGGTCAGCAACAATTTTTGGCTTCCATTGAACTATATTTTGGGCTTCGATTAAACTATGGCCATATATTTGTAGGTAGGAGTTCTTATTGGAAAGGGAGGAGATACAATACGATTCCTACAGTATAATTCTGGGGCAAAAATTCAAATCACTAAGGATGCCGATGCTAATCCTCAATCTGCTACAAGACCAGTGGAAATAGTTGGGACTTCAAGTAGTATACAGAAGGCTGAAAAGCTAATTGCTGCTGTTATTACTGAGGTTACTAAACTTTGACATTATTTTCTTTATTGTTGTTCATTGTTCTCTCTTACATATTTCTGCACCATCATATATGTGTAATGAATAATATATTAAGAACTAGAAATTGCTAATTAGCTTGCTAACATCCATCAAGCCTAAATGTCTATTATGATAATTTCGGTAGAGTGATTAAAATTCAAAAATTCAATTAGCTCTTGTTTTGTGCAAGTTTAATGGGCTTTGTCTAGCAGACTCCGGCTACTTAGATCAAAGAGGCATGTAACTCTGGCTAGTAGGCCATTTGTATTATCTCTGTTATAAAAAAAAGGCTATGTGACCATCTGTTCAAAGAACTTGTATTTAAAAAATGACCAACCTTTTGATTGTACAAATAATGTTCTTGCATATTTACTTGGAACGAATATTTTGTATGTTCACCCTACAACTTTTTTTTTTAATTCTTCTATTTCTGGCCTTACATGCCTTTGTTAGAATCTAATGTTGGCCTTTTTTATGGAGTTAATTTCTTGTATTTTTCGCTTCTTAACTTTTGGGTGCTGTTGAGTTCTCAGTCAGAATATTCTATTGCAGGCTGATGCTGGTGGATCCCCTGCTCTTGTAGCTAGGGGTCTTACTAGTACAGGTACTACTGGACTGGGCGAGCAACTTGAGATACAAGTTCCTAATGATAAGGTTTTGATTAGAACGTCTCAGCTCCCTAGTTGATAATAAATGTATACCATTATCTGTTTAAATTGCACTGTAATTTAATCTTCCATGTCCTTATATAAACATTTCTTTTGCTCAGGTGGGTTTGATCATAGGCAAGGGTGGGGAAACCATCAAAAGCCTCCAAACAAAATCAGGTGCACGCATTCAGGTATTTATGCTATTTCTTGCAAGATGTATGTTCTGGAAGGTGATATTCTGATAGCTGTGATTGACCATGTGAGTGGAGCCCATAAATATAGCGAAAGAAGGTACTAAAATGTGAGATCATAAAGTATAGATTTTAATCTGAATATAGAAAAGTTATTAATGACAGTGAAGAAGGATGATGAGAGACAAGACAATGAAAATGATGATACTTGAGAGACCACCTGTCACCATACTAGCAATTTGAGAGGCTTTATTCATCCTATTGGTATATTTTTTGGGTTCCCATCAAATTGGCAGCAAAGCAACATGTCGTGTGGATGATGTCAGTGACAAACTTGCTATCTCATCCATTTCTAGGATAATCCTAACTAATCATAATCCTAATCCTAATACTAATGCTTCATTGATTGTTATTCTATGAATTTATGTAGAGGATAATGTGTTCTGAGCTTTGGTCATACTTTTGTTTTTGTTTAGTTGATCCCTCAACACCTTCCTGAGGGTGATGGGTCCAAAGAACGAACTGTTCGAATCACTGGTGATATGAGGAAAATCGAGATGGCAAGAGAAATGATAATGGATGTTATGAATCAGGTTAGCTTATCACTACATTCCTATGAGGTTGAGAAATGTTGTTTCTTTTAGTATGTCTCTTTCTGTGTTGATTATTTGATGATGTTTAATGCTAATTTAAAAGGATGTCTTTGTGTGGTGTACAATTTATATTTGAAGCTTATAATAGTTTCATTGAAGGATACATGATATCAGATTTTGTTTTGAGCCTATGTAATTAGTCTGCGTGTTTGTACTTTGCTGGTTACATGTGTTCCATTTTTTACATGCCGATTTTCTCCATGTGAAAGGTTAATCTTCCTCTCATTTTATTGATTACAAACCTCTTAAACATCTTTGGATCTAGAAATTGTCTTTGTGCTTATGATGTTTTATATGTTAGTTTCTGCGTCTTGTTGGTTACTGCTCTAACTTGACTTCCCAACAGTTCCTTGTATTCCCACTCAGTTTCTCTCAACAATACTACTATTTTGATTGCTGCTTATTGTGCACGTGGATTCATGAATGGAGTAAAATCATGAAAGGGGAAAAGAACACACATTTCATGTTATGGTTATTTGTTGATTGTTGCTGTTGTATCATGGAATTGTATGGTTACCTGTTCAGTTTAATGGCTCATGATTTTCTCTCTTGTGGAGGCAATTAATCTTTTCTTTGACTGATTGACTAGTAGGATGAGTATCTAAAATCTGACTTGCCAAAGCAGTATGCAATTTTATTTTTTGCTAGATTGAGCGGCTTTTTTTATCAAAAGAAACAACAAATTAGGATTCCATGAGAGAGCAAAACTTAATTCCATGATGCACTCAGAGTTTTGTGATTCCAAGACACTTGAGTGTTGTTTCGGAGATCATATATTCAATCCAAAATGTCGGTTTCCGTGGTTTAATCTTGCTCAAGGTGCCAAGTTTGAATTGGTTGACTTTAAAAATGCAGATTTGTCTTTTGCCTATTCCATGGGGTCAGCATTGCTTTCTTGGTGTAGCAAATAGACAACCACTATTTACTCTCATCCACCTATTCACTCTCATCCACTGAAAGAGGTATCACGCATTAAATCTCGCAATTGCTGGATGTTAACAGTTGGTAAGATTGCTTTGAGACTTTAAAACTGAAAATGAAGTGAGACTATATTTACTTGGCATGGCAATAAACCTCATTAGCTCCAATTTACCATGTATGAGACATTTTACTGGGAGGGAAGTATCGTGCCAATTAAACTATGAATGTTGGACTGAGATGTTTATGTGTATCTGTTGCCCTGCTGAAGCATTTGAAGAATTAAGTGCATGTGTATTGATGCATTGAGAAGCAACACAGCTGGAAATTGGAATGAAATGATAAGATAAGAGATTGTTATTATTATTATTATTATTATGACTTCCTGTTTTGCCCATTCTCCATTATTATGCACTAGTCAGTTGTGCTGTAAACCTGGCTTAAGAGCTTAAGACTAGCATTTTGTTCTTAGTGAAATGTATGAACTTGTCTTCCTAATATTATGATCTTAAAACTCTTTTGAAATCTGATGTAATTTTGTATCTCTTGACCGTTCAGTCTATTTGTGTGAGATTTTATTAAATAAGGTTTGAGCTAGGAAGTTCAGATTATTCCATCTCATTTTGGCATATTGTTCAGTGATTGTCGATGTACTAATGTGGTTTACAAAACATTCTTTTTTTTTCTGTCAATCATGATATGTTCATTGTGAGTCATTCCCTTCGTATGAGATGAATTTCTGGATGTCTAATTTAGCAGGTGATATGTTTTGTGGGTTATGCCATAGTTGACTCAAAAGGTTGTATAGATCATGGATTAGTCCAGAATTTTGGGATTAATTAACATCTTTTCTTTACTTGTCAAGAAATTTATACTTGCATCGATTACATGGTTTTGAATATATGCTGCTGAAGAAGTTAAGTTGTGAGTATATTGCTTGTTTATCCTCTGCATATGTTTATTCTAGGGCCTATTGGTTTGACTACAATTTTATTTACTCATCCATCTCTTGGTTTCTGCCCATCTGAGTTGAAGAAAGAATTAACTTTTGATGCAGTTATGTTACTTGAGCTAATAGATGAATGACTGTTGACTGTCTTAATGATTTTTTTTTTTAATTTTTCAACATGGAAATCTGTTGTTTACTATTAAATGCATATTTATGAATTAGTAATGATTTGTTTGAGTCATGGGTGATAGTTGTTGACATTGTTCTTGTTACTTGTCAAGCGGTATTAATGAGTAGCATTCAAATGGCAATATTATATGCCCAGACATTATTTTGTGCTATGCTGTTTTTTCATTTATTTATTTTTTTGCTGTTGCATATTCTCACCATTATTGATTTGACCACGACTACTGGGGAATAACATCTTTTAATTTTAAGCAGCAACTTCCAATTTATATGTCTGCACTCTTTATATTAGGTCCATGTGAAAACAAGCTACAACTACCTGTTTCTGATGTTCTATTTTATGTTCTTTGAGCAGACAGTGAGGCCATCACATCATTCTAGTGGTTTTTACCAGCAGCAGCAGTATCGACCTCGTGGACCTAGTGGTCCAGGTCATTGGGGAGGCCGTGGTCCTCCTCCATCTAGATCAATGCCTTACGATTATCAACAGCGAGGTCCATATCCATCTCAAAATTCACAATATCCTGGTTCTCATGGTAGTTATCCCTCCCAGCAGATTGGTCCAAGAAGTACGTACGGTAGTAGTTGGGAGCAAAGGCCTCCCAGCATGCAGCGTTCTCTTCCTCCTGGTGGTGGCTATGATTACTATGGGGGCCAAGGAGGCAATGAACAACATCGTCCAGCATTGCCTCCGTCATCTGCCCTTATTTCTGGCCATGCTCCAGCTCCTTCCCCTTCCCCATCCCTACCGCAAGCAAATTATTTTGGGCATCAAGCTCCTTATTCTCAGGCAGCACATCCTCAGCAGGGGTATGGATATGATGAACCAAAGTTTCATGCTAATGTACAGCAGCATCAGTATGGACATGGAAATTCTCATCCAGTTTACCCACAGCCGAGCAATCAGCCAGGCTATGGGGCACATCATCAATATGGAAAGCAGCCATCATATGGGGTACCATCACATGGATCAGGTCCACAGACTTATGCTGCCGCTCCTAGACCCAGTCACCCAGGAGACGCGCCTTACCAACAACCTCCTGTTCAGCCTACTACTCATTCGTATGGGTCAAATGTAATGCAACAGCAGCAGCAGTACCCATATACTTCAAACGCATCAATGCAACCAACATATCCACAATATGGGTCAGTGGCGGCAACTGATGGATATAGCCAGGCACAGTCAACCTCTACAGGCTATCCACAAGCTGTTCAAACTTATGGTCAGCCTACAGGGCAACAGGCGGCTGGGTATGCTTTTCCTTCTGGGGTTTATGGTTCGTATGCATCATCTCAGGCAGGTTACGGGGAGCAGCCAGCTACGGGGTACCAAGGGCAGTCGGATGCTGCTCATGGTAATAATGGGCAGCTAGGTTATGCACAACCAAGCAGCAGCCAGTACACTCAGCAGCCAACCTCTCAACCAGGCTATGATCCATCGGTTCAACAGGCAGGGGGTTATGCAGCTGCTCCAGCTAGTGCCCCGGTTGGTTAGGAGATTGATTACATCTCTACTGCTACACTATTTGACTTGCGTCAGGTTTCTGCCGTTGTAGGACTGACTAGATACTAAGCTTCTTCTATCTATTCTGTTAGTATGATGTCTAATTCTCCTCGTTCTAGTGTGTTGGGAGGTTCTCTATTTTTATTTAGGTCAAACTTCTTATGCTACTATTTTCCTAATTTTGTTGCAGCATTACCTTTTTATTTATATCTATTTTAAGTTTGTTTTTCGTTGCATTTTTATTATTTTTTTTAACAGTGAAATGTTGCCCTTCATATGCAGTGTCTCTAATCAGCTGAGATGCTGTAAAGAAATGAGTACAAAAACCTAATTTCGAAGTGGAATTTCACTCTTGGCATATTCTAAACTTAAGTGAAAAAAGAGAGATGATAGCTATTCCTTTTCAAAATTTTGTCCTCTTCTAAATTTACTTTCAAAATAATACACTGAGTTTGAGATGTAAATTTGTTCGTTCTTATGATTTGACCAAATACTCAACAATGCTACTTGTATTCTAAATAAACTCTATACTTATTAATCAAGTGTGAGTAATTTAGAATATCATCATTAAAAGTTGGAGGAAAAAAGAGTTATGTATTATATGTACACAAAGTGTACGGTGCATAACATTGTTTACGATAATTTTTCCCCTAATCATGAGACCATTCTTAACTTCATCGTTGAGATTTAATTCTTCCATGCTCTTTCCAAGTTTATATTGTCTGGCTTAAGCTGCGAATGATTCTCATATGTTAACCACTACGAAACTGTGATAGAAAGACACAAAGAAAATAAAAATTAAGCTCTTTCTATCACTAACGAATAACCCATCATCATGAATATCAGTGCAAACGTTTCCAAATGTCATTTCCTTTGTCTTTTATTTATAGAAGTAATTGTAAAGATCTGCCTCCTCTTCAAATGCATGTAAATGATGTTCTTCACAAATCCAACTTAAGTTTAACCATAATATGTAATCTCAGAAATCAAACTTAGAAAATGAAAATGAATTATAAAAAATTGAAATTGAAATTCATCAGTCATACAATGCATACCAAATTAAGAAAAAAAAGAAGAACGGTGACACAAACAAAAGGAAGAATAATAAAATGGAAAATATATAACCCATTTTGAAAGCATTTAAAGGTTACTTTCATCCATTAACAACATCACATAAAATCACATTAATTACAACAAAATGAAATCACTCAAAGGTAAAATACAAACAATTGTTCCATAGAAAA
>CANYCX010688361.1:0-12841 GCA_948193385.1 Breynia disticha f. nivosa
GTCCACAACTTGGCGGCCAGATAGTTTGTAGGTGAGGTCGTAAGTATCCCATTTTGGTGATCCATCAAAGAATTTGTAATGGGAAACCAAGTGGAACTTGCGAGAGTTGTGGAATTGCTTTGTGGAAGTGTTGTGGCTAACTATATCAGGCACTCCGCATCGTGGTACCATCATTGTTTTGATGGTTTCAGGGTTTAGAGTTCCTGTAACGTTAAGATGATAATTGTTTTGAAATGTTTGAAGGGCGAATTTCAATTGCTGGTCAAACTCGTCATTCAATTCAAAAGCATCAGTCGGGAAGTATCCAAATCTTTTGAGGTATTGTTTAACCTCAGTTAGCCCACTTACAGCCTGGCCTTGTTAACTTCCTTGGAGGTTTTGAAAATCTTTGAAAAATTTCTTTTCAGGCTTTAGGGTTCGGGAGTGGACTAGAAATGGTTGGAGAATTAAAAATAATACAAGAAGAGGGAACAAAAACTTGGAAACCATGTTGATATTGTGAGTTGATTTTGCAACAAAAATAATCATTGGCTCTGAGGTTGGAATGTTGTTGCATATGGTTTTTATAGTCAAAAGAGTCGCATTGAGGTCTATCTACGCAGTGTGCCCATTAATTCTCTCATAAATGTTGATTGTTTACTTATGTACTTCGGTCTTTTCTGATCGTGTTACTCGTATGAACCCGGCTACATCACATTTGAGAAATCTAGTTTGTTTCTATCACCGTTTACATTGTAATATTGACCTTTTTCATAAGACAGGACCTTATATATATATATATATATATATATATATATATATATATATATATCAAATTTTCTTATTGGGAGAGATGAATTTCTCAAGTTTATTAGTGGGTTTGTTCGAATGGAGCCTTAATTGCGAGTTGTGGACCAGCGTAGTCGCTTTACGTTGGACTGAATGGTCATATATGTGAAACACGCTTTAGCAATTGGTCAGTTTCTTGGTTTTGTTCGCATGTTATGCCGAAATATTTCTTTGTATGGACCCCTTACTTTTTACCCATATTTCTTCCTTACTCCAATGCTAACGAAATAACCCCAATCTACATGCTAATCTGCACTTTAAAGTTTTCTAGTTTGATTGAGAGAGAGAGAATAAATTAATGCAAGACTAAAATATTTGTGTTTACACCTTATTTTGAAATTAAACACGTGACCTTTTTGTTAGCGATACATGCTAGCATGTTGAGGAAATTACAGTATTTCTTAAATTGTCGAACGATTGGATATTGCAACTCAAACCAAATTTTATCAAACAACTGATCAAACTTAGAAGTAAAAACTAAGCAAAGTTACAATCTCCTTGATCATAGAAGTAGATTAACATGATAATAATGACAGATGAATTTAAAGAAAGTAAAATCAAAATAAAGGGACAACTAAATAAAATGAGTAAAATTGCTATCAGCCCAAAAAAAATGAATTTAAAGGAAAAGCAACTAATGGAAACAATGAAAACAAAACTGAAAGAAAAAGAGCATCAATGTTGGTTTTGTTAATAAAAATTCAGTACCTTGAGAATCTTTGATCCAACTCTTATAGCCCAAAGACTCCTTTCCTTTCCAGTCTAATTCACGTATCTGGTCACTGACATATTATTCCTTGTCGATAACCCAAACTCGTCTCAAACTTATCCACCAATAGACTCTCGCTTCAGCACAAATTCCATTTCTTATAGATAATATCACTAACCTGTGCATGGAGCCAACCCAATACCAACACCAAACATGCGTATAACCCGTCAACCAATTTAATTGATTTGACGCCTAAACACATGCCCCCAAGTAAATGAGGTTTTGGTCTTAAACTAAAATGACGAAAATACCCATATACCCTCACCTCCTACTAACAGTTTGTTCACCCCAGAGTGACATGTAGGCGAAGGGAGCAAGAATCAAGGAGAAGCTAATGATGAGGTGAGAAGGAATTTAATGCTGAGGCAAAAAGGGTAGAATTAAGCTAGTAATCTATGATCAAGCATTAAATTCCTGGAGGTGTGTTAGAGATCGAGGATTAGGAATTATTCGAAAAGAGAATAACGTTGGTAGAACTTGAAAAGACAAGAGACAGAAATCAAAAAACATCAAAAAAAGTTGATGCAATGTTAGAGCATTTAATAAGGAAGAAAATGTCATTATACAAGAACGGGTTCGGGTTCAACCATCGCAATAGGAAATAACATGTACTGTGAAAAGGGTTCGACTAAGCAATGGTTGAGTAAGGATCGTTCAAGGAATCACAAGTAGAGGAAATTGACCAGGAAAGTTTGAGGAATGATTAAGGATGGCCGAGAGAAAGAAGCCGATTGAAAGAGGGTGGAATATTTATGGGTTGATCTAGAAGCTAAAGGAGGTTCAATCATACATGGGTTTAAACTATCAAAGGAAATAGCAAGTTAACGATCAAAGGATTGAGCGACATTATAGAGGTCGGTTAGAGGAGGTTAAGTTTGAACTCGAGATATGCAAGCTAAAAAGAGCGTGGGTCGACAGTTGAAAGATAGTGAATAGTACATGATAATGTGGCAACTTCTGAAGAAATACAAACTTAAAAAGGAATGCGGGTTAACAGTTGAAAGACAAGTGTGTAGAATGTAGGGATTTGTAAACTTTCATATTTAGTGAAGAAGTCGTGCAAAAACGTGGGCAAGTTTAAGTAAAAGGAAAAACTAACAGAATGTGAGTAACTGGCCAATGGAGGGAAATGTGTTAGATCGTGGAGTAGCTGTCAAATTCAAACTAGCCCTAGGTTGACGCCAAAATCAGTCTATAAATAGAGGAATAGATGACACGTGTAGACATAATCACTCATGTTTATTTTTACTTATTTTTAGTGCTCTCAATTGTTGTATTTGTCATCTTTAGTACTTAGTTAAATTTCTTTGTTTTTCAAGTTCAAATTCCAATCATTATCAAAAAGGTTGGACCGGCTAAGATCATATATGATTTCATACCACTTGTAGTGATTGTGACTTATTGTAATTTTCATTTTTAGTTGTAATTAAGTTCAATTATTCCTCTGAGTGTTTTGTTCAATAGTTGTTCAATTAGATTTGCTTTACATTTATAACATAAATTAGCTTTAGTTCAAAGTACTTTAATTAATCTGAAAATTCAAGCCATCGAATGTCCTAAACTTCAGGCAATATTGAACCCACGCAGTAGTTAGAATTTCCTTATTATCGAACATCTCGCACGTGATTCGTATCAACGAGCAAAAAGTGGTGTAACAAATTTTGGCAACCACAGTGGGAGACATGGAAAAAAGAGATACTAGGGGAATTGTTGGACAGGATGATTTGGCCTATGAGGCTAAATCATACCTAAGGAAAGTTATAGACTGATGATTGAGGGATCCGAGTCTGGAACTCACAATGATTCATGGACCAAGTTATACCTGGATGCTAAGATGGCAGGTTACGATAGGAGAATTGCACTCTGACAAGAGGAGTATCATTAGAATATTGAGCATATCCATAGACAAATAGAAGAGGCGCTCCATGAGTCAGAGGAGAGAAGGGCTGCTGAGGAGCCCAATTAGAGCGAATGGTAAGATTAAAATCGGAGGAAATTTGACATCAAGTAAAAAAAGTAGATAGGATGCAAGGTGAAGTTCACAAGACTTCAAATGAAGTGGTTAGGGAATTTAAGACCCTCCAAGTTGATCAAAACAATCATTTGTTGAAGATAATAAGAAAGCAAATTGAGGAATTGCACAGAAGGACAAATGATTTGGTTGTCTCAGTACAATGCCAGGAAGATTGAATAATTGATAACCTTAGCAATTTGTATCATGAGTCATAAGCTCTCATGAGGAAGTAGATATTAAAGAGAGTGGAAATAATGTTGGATTTGTGGTTCGATAAAGAGAAGCATCTATTGAAGGATGTATACAGGATACCATGAAATGAACCACCACCTAGATATCTGCTTAGAAATTTTATTCGATCACTCGAGCCAAGAGAAGGAAGTTTAGGACGAGCACATGCTTGGAATAATATTAGTTCCTCTATCCTAAATCTTTCCACGTCAGGAGTTTGGTCTGGTTTCAATTAGCGGTTTGGAGGATAGAATTTTCAATTTCTCCCTTTTTAATATTTCAATCCCAATGATTGGCAATGTCTCAAATTATAACCCACAGGAGTGAACATGAGTCTAGGAGTTTCTCTGAAAAATAATTTTTGCTCTTCAGGGGCAACAATGATGGTATATCTGGGACAGACTAGAGTTGAAGTCCTAAGAGTAGTTGAACCATATGTAAATCAAAATCAAGGGCTAAATTAGAATGTTTTGGAAAACATGATTGAAATGATGTTTAGGCCGTAGTTATAAATAGTGAATAGGCCAGTATATAAGAAACCACACCTGGACTATATAGATCGGGACTTTCCATTCCCTATGCGATATAAAGTTCTAGAGTTTACTCTATTTTTTAGAGAAGGAAAGATGTCCGCCTTGGAACATGTGGCTCGATTTACTTACCAATATGGAGAGGTATCAGGAGATGCTTGCCTAAAAATGTGTCTATTTCATTAACTAGGATACATTCAATTGGTATATAAGTTTGCCTTCCAATTCAATTTTTACCTGCTGGGATTGCACAACTTGTTTCAGGCTCAGTTCGCAAGAGGAGATTCTAGAACATCTATTGCAGACTTAGCTCAAATCAAACAGAAGGTGGGAAAGACAGCAGAGGACTTCTTGATTCGTTTTAGACAAGCAATGATCATGTGTCAAGTTAATCTCCTAAAAAAGGAATTTTTTAGATTTACTCAAGAAGACTTAGACTAAGGAAGAAATTCTAGGGCATGGTATTCCATGATCTTTATGAATTGATCGAGAGGGCCAATTAGTTTGAAGCTATTCTCAAAGAAGAGGTAGCCTGAAGGAATAAAGCTTTAGGAAATATTTCTAGGATAACGTCCTAAAGAATGATCGAATAAGAGAAATTGGGGATGATGAATTCTTAGAGGTTGACGTGGCTGAATACATTCAAGGTAATCCAGTCACATCTCGACCTCTCATTAGAAAAAAATGACCAAGTCCCACGAGAACTCAAAACTAAAGACAATAGAAAATATTTGTTTGGTTTAGATAAAATCAATTTATTTTTTCATTGGTTATATGAAATTAAACGAATTAAACTTAAAGGAAATCATAAATTCTCTTATAATGAGGAATTACAAGGAAAGAAATTTTGTAAATGGCATAGTTTGAATTCTCATACTGCGAACAATTGTGTCTACTTTTAAAACATGATTTAGGATTTAGTGGTGTCTAAAGAATTACAGTTTCTTAAAACTGATGAAACTATAGGGGTCAATAAGGATCCCTTTTCTAAAACTAAATGTTTTTGTTTTGAATTATGCTTTTTACTAAACCCAAATGTCTTAACTGGCCACACTGTCATGGAAAACAATCTGTTCAACTGTCTCATGAACATGAGGCTTCTTCGATCGGTCTATATGGACTACTGTGAGAATGAAGGCCATTGATGCTTACATATGACCATAATTCATACTAGTGACAACTGCAGAGACTTCAGGGGTTTCATGTGGGCCAAGAAGGAGATATGTCAGTACAATCTAAGTAACTATGAAGAAGTGGCTATGTACGTGAAGGACCTTGGCACACCACCTTTGAAAGACTCTTAGTACTAATCAACCCATTCAATGTGGGAAAAACTTCCCATAAGGCTTTTGCAACTTATAAGATTGGGGAGTTGCATGGCATCACCAAGAACAAAAATGGATGAGACTATGTAAAGAGTAAGCACATGCTAACAAGTTAGCCAAGGAGGTACAGAGGGCATCAAAGGCACTAATAGTCTACAAAGAGTGCGAATGCAAGGTGAGAACCTTGCTGGAGATCTGCCAGGTAAAAATCTGAACCAAGACGATAGAAAGGAAGGGCGAGGACATGACCATTAACGTGGTTAATTGAGATGACCCAAATAGGGGTGATTTTGTAGGGTGGCAGAAAAAGGGTTAAGGGGATCAATTTTAGTCCTTTTATTCCATAAATCGCTGCTTAAATGCCAGTGATCAAGTCCTAAAAGTCAAAACACCTCGAAGTGGGTAAATGGAAAAATTCATTCTAGGAAGGCTGATAACGACCGAGCATAGGAAATGACCAAGACACAAAGGCGTTGATGGTATCGATGCAAAACATAAGAGAATAGACAGAGCATCTCTGTTATGGTCAAGAGGTTTACTAACTTGACCACAAGAAGAAAAAAAGAGATGATGGAATCGAGCTCATCCTTTAGCTTGTCTTATTTCCAATTGTTGTGTGAGGAACCTCCACCTAAGAAGGCAACGATGGAGTGCATGGTGCTCACTTTACGTAAGGGACATCGGGCTAGCCTTAGGAAAAAAGGAGTTTAAGATGGGATCATCAAAGACAGTTCAACTCTGGTGGTGGAAGTAGTTGCCATAAAAAAGAAGGAATACTTGAAAGACAAGTAAGAATATTCATTTAGAAAAAACTTAACTTGTCGAAAGGAATTACACTTGGTTGTTTATATATAATTACTTGCATAAACAATGTGTCTATTAGTCGTATTTTGGTAGATGGTGGACACATTTTATGTAGTGGACATTATTAATCCTTTGTTTTAGGATCGGCCATATTTTATGTGGTGGACACCTTTTATGTGGTGGACATTATTAATCCTTCATTTGAGGCAGACAGGCCGAGAATGGTTGCATAAGAACTTATGTGTTCCATCCACTCTACATAAATGCATGACAGTTTTTCATGATGATGCAATAGAAACTATTTTAGATGATACAGATGAATGACAGTTTCCAACTCATCTTGTAAATATTGTTGTAGGTGGGATGCCGATGAAATATTGGTAGGAGCATGATTGTAGTTTGTCAATTCTAGTGTTGAATAAGGAGGATGACATCATGAAGCTCTCTCCCCTAGTCAAAGTCCTATTAATAAAGTACATGGGTGAGGACCCTAAAGATGTTTTTGGTGATTTTAAGTGCTTCAGCCTTGATCCTGGGGAGGAAGTCAGGAGAAGAACACTGAAAGATGGTCACAAGGCCACTAGTGGCAATAATCATTAATGATTATTGAAAGCCTAGCGGGGACAGAGATAGTTCTGGTGACCAAGTGAATAATTATGGCCCAAAAGGCCCATGAAATAGAAAATAATGAATAAAATCCATCGAAGAACATAACTTATGTATCTTTGGAAGAAGTTAATCTTGGCACGACTGAAGAGTGGAGGTTAACAATGGTCAATGTTGCACTAGAAGAGGGAGACAAGGGACAACTGGTTGATTTGCTGAGAAACCTCAAAGATTTCTTCATGAGACTATCATGAGATGCCTGATTTATACTGAAACTTAGTAGAAAATTGATTACCAATCAAACAAAGTGCAAAGCCGGTCAAATAAATTCTTAGAAAGATTTCAAGTGAAATGATTGAACCAGGGAGAATAAAAATCCAAAAATTATTGAAACTGGGCTTCATTTGTACTGCCAAATATATTGAGTGAATAGCAAACATAGTTCCAGTAAAAAAGAAAAATGGTAAAATTCGTGTGTGTATCGATTTTTACAATTTAAATCGAAGCATGCCAAAAGATGAATACCAATGCATTTATTGATTGATAGTGTCATTGAATATAAATCTTCTTCTTCATAGATGGATTTTTGGGATACAATCAAATTTACATGAATGAAGAGAATGTTCATTAAGCTTTTTTAGATGTCCAAGGTTTTAAGGGGCATACAAATGGGTAGTTATGTCCTTTGATTTAAAGAATGCTGGGGCAACTTATCATAGTGCTATGAATGTAATTTTTCATAAGCTTATTGGTAAGACTGTCGTGGTTTACATAGACGATATTGTCATCAAATCTCAAAATATGTCAATGCATTTTGTTGATTTAAGTACAACTTTTTAACAAATATGCATACATGTACTCAAGCTTAACCTACAAAAATGTGCCTTTAGTGTTCTAGCATGAAAATTCCTTGGTTTTGTTGTTTTTCACCAAGTAATAGAGGTTGATCAAAGTAAGGCTCGAGTCATAATTGAAGAGACATTGTCAAAAAACAAAAAAGAATTACAATTTTTTTGAGATAGGTCTACTATTTATAACATTTTATATCAAATGCTATCAAGAAGGCCAAGCTGTTTGCCTTTTTGCTTTGACTAAAGTAGAGAGAAGTTTGTTTGGACAGAAGAGCATCAGAAGGCTTTCAAGGACATAAAATTCTACCTATCGAACCCTAGCAACGATGGCTCCAATAGTAGCGTCCCCTTTAAAACTCCACATTGCAGCTTCACATGAGTCCATTGGCTGTTTCTTAGCTCAAGACTTGGAAGGAACAAAGAGGGACGTATATTATTTGAGTAGGTTCTTAAATAATGTTGAATGTAACTATTTGTTTATAGAGAAGTTAAGTTTGACGATGTACTTTATTTTAATAAAATTACAACACTATTTCTTGGTCCATACTATTTTCATTGTTGCTCCGGCTAACGTCTTAAAATTTATGTTAAGTAGTCCATTATTAAAAGAACGAATAAGTAAATGGAGTTTTGCATTAATCTAGCTTGACCTAATATATGTGCCCAAAAATCAATAAAAGGTCAAACATTAACAAATTTTCTGGCTGATCGTCCTATGCCTGAAAATGTTAAGTTAACAGAAGTAGCATCTATAGAGATTGTGCCTTGGAAATTATTTTTCGATGGTGCTTGAAATAAAATAATCTAATTAATATCACCTCGAGGTGCTTCTACAATGGTGCCATGTTATGTGGATGGAAGTTATATGCCCAACAAGTTAGAATATTAAGCTATAATTATTGGTCTTAAAGTAGCAATCAGACTGAAAATTCAAAAATTGGCAATTTATAGAAACTCGCAGTTAGCAATAGACCATGCACCTAGTTGATCCTTATGTGTTGAGTCAACCCTAGAGAAATCTAAGGATAGGGTAAGGGATCTGTTCAAGTGAATTAAAGTTTCACTGTTAAAACATATCCCAAGGTTGAATAATCAAGTTGTTGATAACTTGGCAAAAATAGCTTCTGAAGAAGGAGAAATTTGTACATGTGCACCAAAATTCGAGTGCAATTGGCCAGTTGTAGGGATGACTTCAATTATCGAAGACAAGAAGATTGGAGCGCTGAAATAAAGTTGGCATTGATAAACCTAGAATAAATGAGGAGTGATTCTCATTTGAAGCATCTAATTGAGCACTATGTATTGATTGAAGAAGAATTATTTAGAAAAGGAGTCGACGGGTGATGTCTTGACATTGAGGAAGGTATAAGAGTTATGGCTAAAATTCATGAAGGATTATGTGGCTTGTATCAAGTAGGAGATAAAATGGCATGGTTGGTGCGACGTCATGGCATTTTCTGGCATCAACCAAGAAAGATTACTTCACTATGGTGAAAGGATGCAATCAATGTCAGGCTTATGGTTTAATTCCCAAGGTCCTGACTGTTGAGCTTCATTTGCTAGTAAAACCATGGACATTTAGGGGTTTGCCCATGGATATTATTGGGGAAATTGACCCAAATTCATCCAAAGGATTTGCATACGTTTTGGGGGTAACCAATTATTTTACTAAGTGGGTTGAGGTTGTGGCTTTGAAAGAAGTTTTGCAAAGGGAAGTAATCAAATTCCTCTAAGAAAATATTATATTTCATTTTGGGATTCCTCTGTCAATAACAACCGACAATGGAATTGTGTTTCGAGGTAGTGAAGTATTAGGGTTTGCTTAAGAATTTGGGATTGCAAAGACTTATTTGACCCCGTACTATGCACAAGTTAAGGGACAAGCAGAGGCCTTAAACAAGATTATAAAAATAAACATACTAAAAATGATTAAAGGAAATCTATGAGGTTGGGATGACTATTTGTCGATTACATTATGGGCTCATCAAGTCGGGTTTAAAGACAGGATAGGTCAGAGCCTTTTTACTTAACATATGATCATGATGCATTAGTCTCATGTGAAATCGTGGATCAATCATATATAGTGGTGAAAAAAATGAATTTCAAGCAATCAATTATAATGAAGCCATGATATTTAATCTCGAAGCCTTTGAATATGAATGGATCACAACACTTAATAGAACTAAAGTACAAAAAGAACGTGTTGCTCGGAGTTATAACAAGATGATGAAGAAGCGAGCATTTAAAGTAGGAGAGTTGGTTTGAAAGGTGATATTGCCAGTCAGAAAGAAAGATTATTTTTAATGGGAAAATGGTCCTCAAATTGGGAAGGTCCATTCTAAATTAAGTTAGTTTATTTAGGGAATGTATGCTTATTAGAATCCTTAGATGGTGTGTTTTATTCGAAATAATGGTCGATAACTTAAAAGTTACATGCCATCGATATAGGAAGCTAATAGAGAAATATCAAAGTTTAAGTTTCCCAAAATATGAGAAAGCCTTTATAGAAACAAATTAAGGAAAAATATAAGAAATGAATCTTTATTAATAGTCATGTTTGATTACAAGGTGAAATCATAAGGAATCTTTTTGAATTAATATTTAAAATGACCCATTGGCCCCGAAGCCATCATGCACAACTTCTCACCTTCAACGGTCAGTTCTTATCTAACCAATAGATCACATAGGTCAGACTTTACATTTTCTTTCGACTTAGTCAGAACATTGATTTCACCAGAGTGAGTGTGGACTTTATCTTTAGCTTTTTTCTAGTTATTTCCTCAGTTCATCAACTCGTGCATGATCTTAAAGTAGTTGAGCTTCTTTCTCTCTCAACTCGCCATTAAGTTTTGATGATAGTCGTGTGCAAAGCCTCTGAGTTTGAGCCAGAACTTGGAGAAGGAATACATTGTTTAAACTTATCTGGCCAAACATGGTGAAGCTCTTCTCAAGAATATCTATCACTATAGAGATTACGAGTTTAAAAATGATGGTTAAGGGGTAATGGGAAAGTGTATGACAAAAAGCTGAGCCAAGTTTGAGCGATCCTCTTAAATGGAAGTCAAAGAGTTGGTCAAAGATTTATGAAAGAAGTAGAGAAGGGTTAGTTAGACGTGTTAAGAATGTAGATGAACTTTCCCTATTAAATCTTTGAAAGATCTCAAGGAAGGACATATTTGGCGAGAGGTGAGGATGATTGACAATTTTAAACAAGTGTGTTCAACCAAATTTTCCATTGGAATTAATTCTATTGACATTTGTTCTTTAATTATTGGATTAGGTTCCTCAATTATTGGACCAGGGTCCTCAATTATTGGACCAAGTTTAATAACATTTTGTTCACTCCTTTGAACTGATTTAGGAATCAGATAAGTAGCAATAGAGACTGTGGGTGTTGTATCCAATTTCCCTTCAAGTTCGACTAGTGAAGTGTTCGACCCATGTGAAATCACCTTGCTTGTAGAAAGGTGATTCATGGGCAAGTGGATAAGCCTCGATAATTAGAGATGACACCTTTGCATTTATTTTCTCTTGTAAAAATTCTACATCTCCTTGAGCTTTATTGGGCTAATCCTCGTCCCTTACGATAAAAACAACTGGATGAGGAGGAGAAGAAGGCATAAGAGCACTGATTTGAGGCTCGGGGAATTCGGTGACATTGACCGTGTTCGGGGTGATGAAAGACCACTTTGCAGTGCGATCATGGCTATTTGTTTCTACACCAAATATCTTTTATTTTGATGCATGTCATGTCAGATGCGAACAAATCAAAGTGTTAATGCACAAAATAAATGGACTTTAAGACAAGATTAAAGATCAATTTATCTGGACGTTCAAACTATGAGTGGAGGAACTACTTGATATCGCGTGACTAGAAGGTGGTGGGCATGGTTGGGTAGCTTCCACTTGTGCAAGTGAAGAACTTAGTCGAACATCTTTAGCTTGAAAAGGTGTTAGACTTAGCTGAATGACTTCTGTCTATACAAGTGTTTGGTCTACTTGAATAACCTCTGACTGTAGAGGCACTAGATATAGAAGATCATAATCCACCTGTATAGGAGGCAAGCTTGACTGTTACCCTCTACCTGGGTAGACGTAGATTTGGTGGGGTATTTATTTCCCAATAACCTTGCTCAGTGACGCAACGCGGAAGCGCGAGTACAAACATACTCGAGATAAACACAATCGAAAACGATTGAAACCTCACGAGAGACAAAAATTGATTCTGAAAACTAACTTATTAAGCTCTATCGCAGATGCTTTTATAGCACTCCAAAGAGAGGTATAAACAAAATAAAACTCTAAATAGATAATACTAAAGTGTCTAATAAGATAATACTAAGGTTTCTGATAAAGTTATCTAAAGTCTAACAAACAGTCAAATGCAAGAGTTCTAATTTGCCAAAAATCTTGTAAAGACTGGTGTCGTGTCTTTGGATGCCTCATCATTCTCCTCTACCTGTTGAGAACTCGACCTCGAGTGATTGTCAAAATAACCTAAATCCTCTCTGGTCGGTATTGAGATAATCTGCCACGTTGAATTTTGATGAAATAATTCCCATCTAGTTCTCCTCTTCGCTGGAATAATTGTTATCTTCCAAACGAATGATTCGGAGTCGACGTGGTTTGTGTGCTTGCGCGATTTCCCTCTCGGCTTGGCTCCTGCGGGTGGGTGATTCACCTTTAGAATTTGCTGAAGCTGAGTACAGATATCGGCTAGTAGCCAAACGGCTGGTAGTTCCATATGAACGACGTCAGTAGGGTCCCTATGAACAACGTCATTAGGGTTTTGTGCCATTGTCAGAGGAACAAACCTGGGGAATTCCAGGCTCTGATACCACCTGACGCAGCGCGGAAGCGCGAGTACAAACGTACTCGAGATA
>CANYCX010688441.1:0-15139 GCA_948193385.1 Breynia disticha f. nivosa
GACTTATGTCTTACTCTTTGTAATTTAATAAATAAAAATAAATTATAAAGGAAAAGAGAGAAGATGTAAGAAATAAGAATTTAGAATATTTCATTGATGTTTATATAAATTATGCATATATGTGATGAATATATGGTTTAATTATTAATAGGAGGAATGAATCAAGGCGAGGGTAGTTCTCGGCCTACAAATTAAACGAATCTTGAGAGGTAAGTAACATCGGACGCAACCATTTCTGTGTATGTTTTGCTTGATTTTGAATAATTGATATTGGTTATATTTATTTGAGAAAATGTTTGTGATATATGGTTGAGAATTGAATAGATTGCTTAGTGAATATGGAATGAAATTTTTGATTGATATTATCTTGATGAAGTGGTTGTGTATGCTTAGTGAATAGATTGCTTAGTGAATATGGAATGAAATGTTTGTTCCATAAATTAATTTATATTTTACAATTTCCTTTTAAATAATTTTTTAAATATTAAGGTTCATTTTTTTGTTTGAATTTGTTTTTCAAGAAATTTTTTTTTCCATTTTCTAATATTTGGTACAAACAAAAAATAAAATAATAGAATTATAACTCAAAAATTAACAAAATAAGAATAATTATTTTTAACTTATTTTTAAAGAAAATATTTTTTCTAACTAAACTATGAAATTATATTTTCTATTGCAAATTTAAATATTTGAATATAAAATACCAAAAAGTATGATTATGAAAAATAAAATTTAAAAACTTAATTTTTATGAAAAATATTTTCCTAAAGAAATCATTTCTGTCAAACAAACGGAGCCTAATATGTTTGAAGAAAAATAGGTTTTATATTAGAGACTACTAAAATATATAAGTTAGTAATATATATAAAACAACCTAATATATCATATGTTTTTTTATAAAAGTAAAAAAAATATCAATAAACCAAAGAAAAATATAAATAAACCTCTTAATTATGCAATTGAAACCTCTTTATAATTACTTTACTAATTAAAACTACCGTATCTTGCCTTGTGATAGGACCAAACTAATTTTATTAGTTTTGAGAAAAAACTTAAAAGAAAACACAGCTTTAAAAGCCAAAAAAAACCTCAAATATAAATCAAATAAGAATGAAACAGTCAAGAGTATAAAATATAAATAAAAATAAAAAAACTAACTCAAGGAGAGAGTTTTATTGAATTTTTAGATAAAAAAAAGGTTAGCGTATTTTTTAGCTTTCTAATTCAAAAAATTATAGAAAACAAGCTTATTGTTTTTCTAATTTTTTTTTAAAAATTCTGAACATAAATTTTATTTTTCTAATTTTTACATGAAAATTTTTAAAAAATAATATACTTTTTGTTTAATAAATGCACTCATAAATATCGGTATTTAGAGAATAAAAACATATAAAAAGAAGTAAGAAAATTCAGATGTGAGGAGTTATTAAAAATTAGTGTGTATAAAAAAGAAAGGATGGGTGTCCCCTTCTGGTCCGCAGGCACCGAGTCCCGACTCTCCCCTCCTTATCCTTTCATTCTCTCCCCCTCAAAACACTCCTATCTTACAACACAACACACTCCCTTCCATTTCATCTTAATATTCATGCCCAATGCAACTGAATGTACTATAAAACCACTATTCTCACACTATTATTACTGCACCAACAACTAGAGCATGTCTTGTTTACTTCCTCAGTTTAAATGTCAGCCTGATACTTTCTCTATTCACTTCAGAACTCACTTTCCGAATGGAAATAATCATGGTCAGTTTGGCTCCTCAATTTTCTTTTTTCTAATGGCTTTGGTTTGACGAGTGATGAAATGGGTGTGTAATGCTAAATGTCAGATTAGTAATGGCTTTGTTTTCAATTGTATTGAATTGGGTATGTTTTAGTTTTAGTCTTGTTATTTGATTTGAATAGAATTCTCATGTAGCACCAAAACAAGTAGTGGTAATGAAAAGTGAGTGAAATGTTATAGAGGTAATAAGGCAAGAATTCGAGAGTTTGGTTCTCTCCAACAGCTACACAGTACTATAAGGAAATGATTCTCTCACCATTCTGTTACATGCCTTCACACACCATGCTCGTCATCTCAGAAAAACGAATGTGTTTATTCATTGGATGGTGAAGGTGAATGTTGTTGGACTGTAAAGGTCATTGCTTCAAGTTTATACTGGGTAGATATATTTTGTTGGAATGAAAATTGAGATGGGCATACTTCGTTAAATTTGCTCATACTCCATTGAATGGAATCAGTCTGACTTGACATTTGTTACGACATAGGTTAGAGAAAGGTTTCTTATGTTTTGATCCTTTCTAGAGGTCTTTTATTTCATAGCTCTATGGAATTCACATTATTGGGAATGTTACTTGAAAGGTGAGAGAAGCGTTTTTGTTGATGAGATATACTGAAGTCGGTGAATATTTCTAAATGATGAACAATCTCTTGTTCTCTGGTCTGTTTCAACTTTGACGGTTACCCCAATCTCGTTTTAGTTTTAAATGATAATAAAATGAAGGATGCTTACATAGTTGTTGTGCATGCGTTTTTCATTTTTCATCTGTTGATGTTAGCTAATGATAATGGTCTAGTTGCCCTAGCACATGCATTCAAAAGTTGTTAGTGTGATTGTTGCATCTGTGTGGAAGGGATGATGAAAAGGCAAGTCACTGCGCAAATTTGAACTCATCTATGACGCTTTATTTTTTGCAAGTGGTTCCGATTGTTGCATGATGGTTTTATTGTTATGGTTTCTTAAAATCTGCAGCAAAACACAGAGAGCCACTTTGTTCCCGAGCTCAATGTATTTTATCCACAACGTCACCATCGGCATCAACCGCAGTGCTGGATTTGGAAAAGCTAAGATTAACTTCTTTTGAAGGTCAATCAGATCTGATAGCTACAAAAAAGTTGTGGACATACACAGGGTCACTTCCTAAAGAGGTGATTTTAGTTTGTATGGAATGATATCTTTTACATTTTTATGAATTGACAGTATACTGAACTATTTGTTTTTATTGAACTACGGATTTTTACTATACATAAGTTGATTGTCTGTCATACATGGCCATTTTTCTGTGATGATGTGTCTTTGTTTCGGAAATAGATAATGGATATGGAGAATTAGAGTCGATGAATCATTGGGCGTATTATTTTTCTTTTTGTCTTGCTTCTTTTCCTCTCTGCAAACTTCAATTGTTATTTCTCTGATAAATGTTTCGATGATGTGAACCATTTCCATAAAAAATGGTTTACAAAACTTTATTCTGAGTTATTGTTGCAAATCTTTTTCCTGGTTTGTCCTTCACAAATATTAAGATAGTATCTATCAATTTCTCTTTCTTAGATTGTTCTTAAACTAAATAATTGGCCTCTTGCTGAATCATGATTTTGCTGCAAGTGTAGGCTTCCTTTGGCGCAACTTTAGCTACAGAAACACTAATTACAAGTGATGAGGCTGTAATAGCTGCTGCAGCTGCAGAGGCAGTTGCTCTTGCAAGAGCCGCAGTCAAAGTTGCAAAAGATGTAGCTCAAATGTTCAAAAGTTGCAATGCTGTAAAAACAGAAAGTAAAACTGTAGTCTCATCGACTGTTGGCACTTCCACGTGGTCTTTGCTAACAGAATCAGAAAAGGCAGATATAATAGGTGATTCCAATGCAGATGAAGCAAGTCAAAGTGAAGAATATTCCATGCAGAACCCTGCAAAAGAGTCTGATATTTTGGAGCCAACAAATGAAGAACTTGAACTTCTGGAGCAGCAACTTTTAGAGGGTATTGCTGTTAGATCCATACGGCAAACAGAAAGAAAAGCCAAGCGTGCAAAGGCAGCTGAGAAAGCTGCTAGAACTGTTATATCTACAAAGTCTGGTTCCTCTAGCAAGAAAAAGCGAGGTGGTTTACAGGAGGTGGACTACTCGGATCCATTGCGTTACTTGAGAGGGACAACCAGCACTTCCAAGCTACTCACTGCTAATGAAGAATTGGAGCTGTCAGAAGGAATACAGGTGTGCACCAAATAAGTGATCTATCACTGATAGAAGAAAAAATTCTCAACTATTTTTGGCTTGTACATTATCATTGTATTTGTGGGTGGAAGTTTCCATTTGTATGCAGACAGTGTTCTGCAGTTGGTGGTGCTTGCCCATCTTATCTTTATGGGTTCAGAGGCACCTCATAAATTTTCTATCATTGCCTATTGTGTATGAAATTGAAGTTTGATTGTGTTTTCTGTTTATCATCAAATCTTGTCACATTCCTGATATCTGTTTTCTCTTTTTTGCTGATTTGTATCAGGACCTTTTAAAACTTGAAAGGCTCCATGAGGAGCTTACAGAGCGATGTGGAGGTCAGCCCACGTTTGCTCAGTGGGCTGCTGCTGCAGGAATTGATCAAAGAACTTTGAGAAGACGCTTAACCCACGGCACTCTTTGCAAAGATAAAATGATAAAAAGCAACATTCGGCTTGTCATTTCAATTGCCAAAAATTATCAAGGTGTTGGCATGAATCTGCAAGATCTCGTTCAGGTATCTGCGACATTGTTTGCAGCTAAACTAGTTGAGATAATTTTTGAATGAATAAATTGATAATAGAAAAATGGCGGCCAACCTTTGTCTAGAAAATTATTCTTTCTGTGCTTAAATTTCTTGCAACGCATCATCATCTGACAGGAAGGATGTAGAGGCCTTGTAAGAGGAGCTGAAAAGTTTGATGCTTCGAAAGGTTTCAAGTTCTCTACTTATGCACACTGGTGGATTAAACAAGCTGTTCGGAAGTCTCTTTCTGACCAGTCTAGAACAATTCGACTACCAGTAAGTTCTCATTATACTTGCATTTGGTCTCTTTTAGTGAGCTTACGCAGGATTCTTTCTGCATTTTATGTGTTTTGCCAATAGCATTATCAGTGATGAACCGATATTAGGAAAGAAATGCGGGTGTTTTGTATTCTCATGTTTGCAATATTGGTTTTTACAGTTTCACATGGTGGAGGCGACATATAGAGTAAAAGAGGCTAGAAAGCAATTATACAGTGAAAATGGGAGACATCCAGATGATGCAGAAGTTGCCGAAGCAACCGGGCTTTCAATGAAGAGGCTTAATGCTGTACTGCTAACACCAAAAGCGCCAAGGTCGCTTGACCAGAAGATGGGGCTGAACATGGATCTTAAACCTTCGGTAGGTCATTTTCTTTCTCAAATATAATTTCCACGCTGAAAATGTATGAACTTCGAGCACTATTTCCCACATTCACGTTGTTTATGTTGCAGGAAGTTATAGCGGATCCTGAGGCAGAGACTGCCGAAGATCTACTGATGAAACAGTTCATGAAACAAGATCTAGAAAAGGTTCTGGACAGTCTAAGTCCGCGGGAGAATCAGGTGATCAGGATGAGATTTGGGTTAAAGGATGGAAGGATGAAAACTTTACAAGAGATTGGAGAGTCGATGAGAGTGAGCAGAGAAAGAATCAGGCAAATCGAGTCGAGTGCATTCAGGAAGCTGAAGAACAAGAAAAGAACAAAATTATTAAAGCAGTATATAGTTGCATAAGATTGTCTTGCCTGGAATTGGCACCTTCAAACGACTCATATCCTGCCTGAAACTCAAAAGGAGCTCCTCACATTCATATCTATTTCTTCTTCTCGCTCATGCAATTGAGATATATTTGTATAATGCTTCAGGATTTAGAGAACATTTGTGCATAGAAACAATTTTTTGTATCAATTTCCAGAAACCCTAACAAATTGCAAATTTCAATAGCCATTAACATAAGTTTTCATCCATTCAAAATCAACTAATAAAATTTCACGAAAGATAATTACTTTCCTTTAAAGTCTAAAACAAATTTCACCATTCGCAACCAGTTTAAAAAACAAAAAAACAAACCCCTAATTATTCACAAACATCTCAAAGAATTCCATTAATCAACAAGAAAATACTTCCTAACGCTCAAACTGACTACTTGCTTTACGATTCATGAAGCAGCGTTACCCTTTTTTTCTTTTAAAAATCTGTATCCATAGGTTTAAAATTACGAAAAAAATTAGCTTTAACACGAAGCTTCAGAACTTGGGGTCGAAAAAGGTATGCTGGGAAGCGGAGGCAGCTTGCAGAGTGGTTCTGGCCTCATGGAGTTTTTGAGCGATCTCAGCATCACCATAACCTTGTTCTATTAACTTATCCTCAAGCAAAACCAACTTTAACTCAATCTGACGCTTTCAGTCGTGTAAGAGAATATCTTTATTTGGTGCTTTGGTAATGCCAGCGGTTCCTTGGTCGGCTTCGTATCGTTTGTAAGTAGCCACTTTTCCGGTATTGCGTTTGACAAAGAACTTATTAGCTTGGGTGTAACCAGGTGTTCCTGATCCACGCAGAGTTTGAAGTCCGATAGCGTTGTACATTTTGCTAGATATCACAACCCAACTCTGATCTGATTTTTGTTTTCAGATATCTATCTGTTTTCGTCGACGGAATGTATGAAAGAGTGAGGAGATGTGCGTCGGGGAAAAATGCAGTGGAGAGGGAGAGGTGGCGGGGAGAGAGGGGCGGAGAGTGGATGACTGGCGGTGATGAGAGTGATGGGCCGAGATGGGGATGGAGGAGGAGGAGACGGAGAGAATGATGTAGAGCTGGGAGTGTGAAGGAAGAGAGGGGGGCGGCTTGAGTGGGTGGAGGAAGAAGGGGTGCTAGGGTTTTTGTTTTAAGAGATTAAAGAGTGTCGAGGGAGAGGGAAGGACGAGAGAGATATAAGGATGTCTTCAAATTTGAATGCAAGATTTGGATAAATTCTCAAATTCATTTATCAAATGTTGAATTGATAACGTTCTTCTTAGTCTAAAAAAACAAATAAATACAAATCTTATCTGCTGTCTGCATTTCCGATCTTAATGGAATTTCCATTAGGTTACCAAAACATATTAGTATCAATTAAACATGTTATATCCAACTGAAAATCAGCAAGAAAATATAAATATAAGAATTTATAGCCAAAAAGTTCTGCAATTCGTAAAAATAAAGTTTTACTTTCGTAGATATGCTCTCAATAGAAGTCTATCAACAATCATTAATATGTTTTGGATTAAGAGGAATGATAGAGACACTTCCTCTTACATTTTCTTTTCAATAACCTTTCTACTATATTGATACTTGGCATCTTATTCAATTGAGTTAACTTATAATTTGTTATATAAGTAAATTTATCTAAGTAATAGTAATATTACTACTTATAATTATTTTTTTATACTTGATTAATTTTAGTTCAATTTTATTATAAATAATATAATAAAATTCTTATAAAAATTATAATTTTGTACTCAATGAAAATTCTTTGCATAATAAACAAAAAATAATATTTTGTGCAAGATTAACAAAATTTTAGTATTTTTGTAATACTAAAAAAATAACAAAATATTCTTCCTTTCATAATATATAATTTTTCGCTTACTTCTCAAAATTTTGAAAAGTAAAATTCACATGCAAAATATTAAAATATTAATAATTAGTAGCTAACAGATAATAAGAATATTATCAATATAATATTATAAAAAATATACATTTTTAAATAAAGAACAATTTATTTATATTATTTTATAATTCTTGAATATAAAAATTGTGTGAAGAGAAAATATCAAATAAATCCTATTACACAAGATAAAGTAAATTAAACACAATAAAAATATTTTAGATTGCACAAAATAAAACAATGAAGTTGTATGTTAGTGTAACTAGTAATAATAGTTTATAAGTTACCACATTCAAGTTATATGTCATGTGTCACACTCTAGAAGAGAGGAAGTATTGAAAAGAAAGTGTTAGAGAAAGTGTTGCTAGCATTTCTCTTTAGATTGATTACATAGTACACTATATTTATGTTTTATTTGCAGAAGTATATGTGTTTTAAAAATTTTTGCAGAATACTAGTTTTAACTTTTTAATTGCACTTTTTACGGAATTAACTTTTACAGATATAAACTTAATACAAACTTCATATAAATTTTTTATATAAATTTAAACATTTTTTTGTATAAATTTATATCTATTTTCATAGATTTAAACTTAATATATATTAAATTGTTATATTTTTTATAATTTTTTTAAAGATTGACTTATATATAATTTTTTTATTGTTTAAGCTAAATATTAACTTGGTGTAAACTGTATATTAACTTTATCTACTCAGAATTGAGGTATATTTGCAATTTAATAAGTAAGAGTGCAAATAAACCTTCAACGATGAGTAATTTACAAATAAAAACTAAAAAGAAGGTATATATGCAATTAGCCCATATTTTTTTATGTTATTTTCAGATTTTTTTTGTGTGTATTTCTACTGTCATACATTCATTTATTTTTTAGTTCAACACATTTCATTCAGTAATCAAGAGAAGCAATTAAGGGAACGACAACCTTTTTCGTTATTCACAATTTGGTTTAAGTTTGTTTTAGAGTATAAGTCGTTAAAATTAATTCTTTTATGATTGAACTTTTTAAAACAACAAACAATATTTAGTTTCATATTTTTATTTTGTTATTTTATTATTATGTTTTTTTTCTTCTATCATATTTAAAATTTTATATTTAACAAAGGATTATTTCAACAAAAACTAATGTTACAGTTTAGTTATCCTATTTTCATCTTCTTTTATTAATTTAAGTTCCTAAAATTTGCAAACCTCGAAGTCATAAAATTACAAAGAATGCAAATAGTGTTAAAATTCTAAAGAAAAAACAAAAATATAGTTGTACTTGATATAATTTCTTTATTTTCATGTCTGATTCTAATATCTTCTTATATCTTTCTACACACAACATTTTATGACATCACAAATACTTTTACACAACAAGAAAATGCTGGAGTTGCACCTTTTAGTGTGCGTCAAATTTTGATGTAAATAGCTTTTACGTCGAAATTCTACTCAAAAAAATTGGTCAACTAGGTAAAAAAAGTCAGTCTAAGCAAAAAAACAAACAGTAATATTTTGTTAATTTTTTTAGGTTTAACAGAAAAAACTTTATATAAAGTCATCTCCCCTCTATTTCATTCATACAAGATAACCAAAATAATAATTTGTGTACTGTATAGAATGTCGTAACGATGATATTCGCAAGACGAGGAACGAAAGTATTTTTGTAAGTTGGTATATTTAAGCGTAATTTAATTTTTATTTTAATAATTATTTATTGATGTATAGACTAATTATTATGTGTTTATGTGAAATATAGTTTAATTTATTTAGATTTACCAGTAATATATTGTTAAATTTTTTTAGGTTTGACACAGACATTATTGTTAAAAATAAGAGGAAATATATGTATATCCACTTAATTGATAAGTTACTTAACTATGAGTTCATTGCTGGGGTCGAACGATTTGTAGAATTTTACATCTCGATAGATTTTTTTGTAAAGAATGGAAACTTAATTTGTAACATCCTCATCCTAAAATACTAATTAGTAAAATGATTAAATAAATACATGTAATTAAATCCTAATTAGTGAAAGGATTAAATAAATAAATGTAATTAAGGATAGGATAGGCTGTTTGTTGCATGTAATGAAAAGTTTAAAAGGTGAAGGGCGTGCCATGAGCACATGGGGCGTCCCACGAGCATAGGACGTGCCCATTAGTGGATTAAGGCGTGCCATTTGAGGATTAGGGCATGCCATGAAGCACAGGCCGTGCCATTGGAATTATTTCATGTGGCAGAGTTATATAAGTCTTAGGACTTGAAGCATGAGGTAGAAATTGGGCACAGGGTGTGCCAAATCAAACCTAGAGCGTGCCAAGGACATGTGCCCAATTTTTGGAAAAGAAGCATGAGATGTCTTTAGGCATAGGTTGTGCCATTCAGCACAAGTTGTGTCATTGCTTAAATTTGGGCTATAAATAGGTGCTTTCATCCTAAAGTAAATAAGAAGAAAAATAGAAAAGAAAGAGCGAGAGATAGGAAAGCCGAGGGATAGTGAGAGTAAGTAAAAGAGGGAAAGAGAGATTTAGCCAGAGGAAAGTATTGGATTAGGCTCGATATTATGGAGGAATTTATACGGATTAACAAATGAGTAATCCAGACTTAGTTTTAAATTAAGTTATATGAATGATTAGACCTGCTAGCGTGTGGATATTGTTGGTAGATGATTTATATGTTTGATCATTATGTATGTTTTATATGTTTGATTGCTATGTTTGATAGATGAAACCCTAGGATGAATTCCTAAGAAAGTACAAATAAGCAATTAAGTTACAAAAATGAAAATATACAAATAATTCACAGATGATCGTATTTTCATAAACACGATTAATCGATGACAAATGATAAAAGAACATGTGAATGAACACAGGCATATGATTTCATAGTCATATGATGAATCACACTATTACATGATCACGTAATCATAATCACGTGAATGAACACATGCAATTCATACAAGAACATATGTGATAATCACTTAGACATGCTAACATATGCATATGATAAACACAGTTACATGAAAGCATATGAGTACACAGGCACAGTCTCATGATAGTTGTGGTGACACAGTTAGAGGCGGTGATAAGTTATGGTCGTGATAATTGTGGTGATTAGAGACGGAAGAATAACAGACACGAAAGTATAATGGAGACGGAAGATAAATGGAGACGAAAGTATAGTTACAGTTTAGTAAAGCATAATAGTTCACAGTTCACATGTTCATATGTTCATCAGTATAGCACAACATAGTTCACATATTCACATGTTCACTATTCATATGGTATTAAGTATAACAGAATATGGAATATAGAACATAGACATAGAATACAATAAAAATTATATAGAGGATAAGATACACATGCCCTCACGTATATAAACAGCATTACAGAATTAAATAAACAGAATTACAGAATTAAGGAAACAGATAGATATAAAAGATGATAAATAATAAAGATGATTACTCACTGAGCCCGCAACTCATGCAACTGCAATTTTGTTTCAGGAATATGTACCAAAATATAGTCTAGTAAGTGGGTCAGCTGCATCTCCTCAGTACTTCCTCTCTCTACAGCCAGACATTTGTAAACGCTTCTGCATTAATAAAGTTTAAGTACATAATTAAATAGTTAATAAGTTAGGGTGTTTCATTTTGGTATCAGAGAAAAATATATGAAAATTTTTAATTAAGTAATTAAATACGTAATCAAAATACAGATGTTTTATAATTTGTAATGCCCCAAAAATTGTTAGAATTAATCTATACAAAAAATAGATCAAAACAGAATCATATTGGAATGAATAGAAACTTGCTGAAAACAACAGATGAGCATGTATGTGTACGACCGTGTCGAAGGGCGTGCTCATCCTTGCTAGAAAAAGATCAGCACGATCTCATGCACGAGCAGAATAAAACTCGTGCCAAAAAGACACATTACGACTTTGAGCATGACCTGTGCTGAGGGGCGTGTCAGCTGGAAAATTTAAAACAGAATACTATTTTATTGATGAGCATAACAGAACTAATCAAAATATAATAGAAAAACGTAGAGAAAACCCTAAAAAATGCTAGAGTGATTGAGAGCAAGGAGAAAACACAATTCATTATAGAATTGGGGCTAAAAACACTAAAGAAGGTGATTTGAAAACTTTAGATCGGAGTTGAGTCACGAGGCCGACTTCACAAATTTACGAGATAAGTGTCATTTACACTTACCATTGTATATCTTGCATCTGTATGGTTAATCATATATGATTAGTGTGCAATTGTGCTGAAATGATGGTTCAAATGTGTCTAAAAAGGAATTATATGAATCTTGATTGTTATGGTTGTGCTTATATGTGTTTTTAAGCTTATGTGCTCATGTGATAATAATATAAGATCACTTATGAAAGCATGATCTATTGAATTTTATCTTATATTGATATTATGGCATGTTTGTGCTCTCAATGATGAACTATAATATGTTCTTATAATATTGTGGCTTTATGCTTTTGAGTGGTAGCTATGCTATGTACTGGAATGATGATATATCCTTGTGAGATATGTGAAAGGTATATATGTGCACTTGATCAAAAGATTGTATACTATTGTGACAATGTGTTACCATTGACTATGCTTATGATGCATTGTATGCATTTGATGGATTTGATTAAGATTGGCCATAATGAATTCATTTGATTCATGTATTGCATGAGATTTGGTATATGACACGTGGCTGAGATTGATTCTGGGTGAGAGCTCAATGTTGGGCTGGGCCTGGTGATGATTCCAACCAAGAGCTTGATGCCGACTGGGCCGAGGATATTTCGAGCGAGAGCTCGATGCCAGACTGGGTCCGAGGAAAATGAAAATGAGAAAAGGAAACCCCGGGGAATATTGCATGTATTGTGCATTGGAATTTCATATGTTCTTTATTTCATAAGCATTCATTCTTATTGTGAGTAAATTGGTATATGGATGCTTACATACTTGAGTTTATGTTTTGCCTATCTATTGTAATTTTGATTATATGGAATATGAAGTATGATGCATGTGGGAGTGTTTAAGTTTATGAGATAAGGCATGTGAGTTATGGCTATATTGCAAATAATGTGTTAAAATAGGTTAATAATGTGTTGTTTTAGAGTGTAATTGTTGTAGTTATGGTATTTGGAATGTAATGGATATAGTATGGCTTTTGTGAAGTTAATTCTGCAAATTTTTCCTTTAAATTGAAAGTTAAATGTGCAAAACAGAAGGTTAGCATGCTCATTGTGTTGACCAGCACGACCTTGTGCTTTTCTTGTTTTGAAACCATGAGCTCGTGCTAGAACCTGTTCTACAGTGATGATGAGCACGACCCCGTGCTCAAATTGGCACGACCGTGCTACCTGGAAAACTTGCTGAACAGATTGTAAAATAGAATTTAAACACAGTCTTGAGTAGAGATTAAACAGGGCAATTATCCCTATCACATATGCATTAACTACTTTGGTAAGTGTGTTGAAAGCACTTACTGAGTAATTAAAATAACTTAAGTGTGTGTGAAATTTTGATATTGTGCAGATCGCTGATAGTTGCTGGACTTGGAGATTCGCGGTGGACAGCTTATAGTACGATACGAGCAATGAGGTCTGGGCTCCTAGATTTTGAGACTTTAGATTTTGTACTTTGTACATATGATCCATGTATAGTTGGTTTACATGCATTTTGGTTTTAAACCATACTACAACTTCCGCATATTGATTTTGCTTGTATATAAATTGGGCTAACTGAATGTATGTGTTATCATTATCTTTCTTAATGGTTTGGTTTTGAAAACGACTTTTAAAAAAATGGTTGTCAAAATTTCTAAATTATTTTCAAAATGAGGTTTGAGAAATTAGATCTGACATTTAGTGGTATCAGAGCAGGCATTACATTCCCTGCAGACTGTGCCAAGAAATTATTTTTATTGCAACATATTTTGCAAAACTAAAAGGTTTGAAACATAATTTTTATAGGATGGAGCCTATTGAAGATGTATTGCATGACACCGCTGAGTCTAGAGAATCAGTACATGGGCAGGGATCCGCTTCAGCACCTAATGAGCAGCCTGTAAGCTAATGCACCACCTTATGATCCTGCTTATGCTCCTTTTTGGGAGATGATGTAGAAAATGATGAGAAGTCAGGGAGCATCTGAAAGTCAGCAGGGATTTAATACACCGTAATTTTGGTTAAGTAAGAAAGCAAGTTGCTAAAACTTTTAAGGGCACTACTGATCCTGCGGGGGCAAAAGACTGGCTCAGACTCACTGAACGAATCCTAAATCGCATGTGGTGTACTTTGGAGCAGAAATTGAGGTATATCACTTCATTGCTAGAAAAGGATGTGGAACTAGTGGGAAGCAGTTCTGAATAGTTAGAATGATCCTCCTACTCTGACTTAGGATGATTTTCTAAAGAAATTTGCAGATAAGTATATTCCTTCATTGTATCAAACAAAGAAGATGATTGAGTTTCTTAAGCTGAAATAGAAAGAGATGACAGTAACTGAATATGAGGCCCAGTTTACTAGACTTTTTAGATATGCTTAAGAGGATGTGGCTACAAATAAGCAGAAGAGAGACTGGTTTAAGAGAGGTTGACGCGTCCTAAAGCTAACTGACACAAATTTTTCTAGTGTACGGTCAAGTAATATAGGCAAGTAAAGAACTCAACCCAAAATATCATACCCTAGGGATAGTTTGATACTAAAAATCATGTGCGTCCTAATCTGCTTGACAGAATGTCCAGTCTGACGAAATTGATTGATTTTAATCCTAAATTAATTCGCAGAAATGTAAAGTGAAGAAAATTAACCAAAACTAAATGACAAGAAACATAAAAACAATTGCAGAAATTCAAATCAACAAGAAATTATCATTGCATCAAACACAAATGGGTAGAAATGTAACAAACATAAACTGAAAGCATTCTTGAACACAAAAGCATCAACAGAGCAGTAGAACCTAACAAAAATCACATCAAAATAGTAATCTAAACAATGTTAAAACAATAAATTGAAAAGCATCGACAGAATCTTACAGGGAAGCTGTAACTTGGCTGGAAACTACGCGCCAAAGCAATAAACCTACAAGAAAATGAAAGAACATCAGAAATTAAATCAACAGAAATTTAGATCACAAAAAAGTAAAGAACATTGCTTGAAATGTAAATGATTGCAAGAAAAATTAAAGGATCAACTGGGAAATGTAAACGGTTGCAAGGAAATGCAGGAACTGCAAAAATAAAACCCTAAAACCAATCCTAGGTCATCTAACATCTGACGACTTGGAAAATGAAAACCCTCGATCTTTTAAACGCGAGGATTGAACTGCTCGATCGAAGGCATGTCTCGTGCTTATAGGCACGACTTGTGCCCTGCATAAAATCAGCATGGCACGATCAAAACACGAGTATCCCACGATTAGTGCCAATTCTAATTTAAGCACGAGGTCGTGCTCATTTTCTGGGAAAAGCACGACCCGTGCACAAATTCTGGTTAAAACACGAGCTCTTGCTCATCATGTGAGGTCGTGGCTGTAAATTGAGATGAGCACAACTCGCGCTCATCATCAGCACGTCGTGCTCATCCTCTTTGAGCTCAAATCTCTCCCTAGTCCATTGTATCCTACCTATTGATCAGTCTCAAATCACAAGCAATATTAACAATCGTCTAAAAAGTC